>RJWJ010027890.1:0-21839 GCA_004363605.1 Indri indri
GCCACCATGCCCGGCTGATTTTTTCTATATATATATTTTTAGCTGTCCAATTAATTTTCTTTCTATTTTTGGTAGAGATGGGGTCTCGCTCTTGCTCAGGCTGGTCTCGAACTCCTGAGCTCAGAACGATCCGCCCACCTCGGCCTCCCAGAGTGCTAGGATTACAGGCGTGAGCCACCGCGCCCGGCCTATAGATTGTTATAAGAAAGAGCACAACACAGACGACGTAGCTTACAGGCCCGGCTGTGACATTGGAATGCTGGCTTTGATTCCTGCCCTCAGTACTTGCTAGCTCTGGGTGCTGGGAAGTCACGTGACCTATCTTTTCCACAGTTTGCTCATCTGTAACAACAACAAAAATATTGAATGTGAGGATAAAATGAGATAATAAGTGGGAAATATTTGATAAATGCTGGACATTATTGTTAATGTTGTTATAATATTAAGAGCTCTTACCAGAGACACTTGTATTCATTAGCCCCCAGTTCAACAAAGACTATAATTAGAATCGCTTCTACAAGCAATATATGCGGCTTGTGAGGCCTCCAGGAACCAGGTGCATAAATCTTCAAACCCTACCCCTAAATACGCTCAAGGACCGCTTTCAGTTCGACGTAAGAACAGATTTTTGTGATTCATTCATTGAATAATTATTGACGGTCTCTGCAATGTGCCAGTCACCGTGCCAAGTCTTATTCAACTTTCATTGCCCTTTAATAGCAGCACAGTTCCCAGCACATATTAGAGATCAAAACACATGTTTAAAAATTGAAAATATCTGTTGTTTCAGTCTCTGAAACCAAACAAAATTAAACACGAATGTCACAAACTACAGAAGTTTTTGAAAAAATACAGTTCATACTTCTCAGAGATTCCTATAATCCCACCTAAATGTTTCCAAGGCCCTAAAATGAATTTTCCAGAACATGCTGGGTAACACGTTTTTCCTAGTGTAAGTAGCCTCGTTTGATCTGAGTTTAAAATTGAACTAGATCTCAATGTCACTAAAACCTTCATTCTCCTGTTTTTGCATTCTTTAGAGTCAAAGCTTATTATTTCATGATGTTTTTAGTAGCTGGGATATATATTATATATTAATACAGTATTTTAGCCTTAGGAGTACTGCAGAGGAAATGTAAGTAATTGGTAGATGAAGTGATGAAACTGAGTGATCTCACTAGCTAAATGATTAACATATCAAAACAGCCAGTTTCTCAGAGCTAAAGGATATGGTTTGGATTTGTGCCTGCAGCTGTTTGCCATTTAGAGTAGTTTGTCAAGTGCCTCCAGATTCTTCCATCAGGGTCCTGAAGTTAACCTGGAAAAGCTGAGTGAAGGCTGTAATTTGAAAGACGTTTTCACATGAATTGAAGAATATCGATGAAAATAAGACGGCAGCACTAAGGCCTTGGATTGCTGTGGCTGAATCTATGGGGAGACAAAAGAGTGGGTTGGTCATCATTTTCTCTCAAGCAAGGCAAAGTCCCCAAAGGGATCAGAGAACAGTTTAAATCTAGGTTTAAATCTTAGATGTGGTCTGGACTTCAACTGAGTGGGGTTTCTTGGATCCTTGATGCGGATGAGGAATGGGGAGAAACCCAAGCAAAAGCTGAATTACTGGAAAGCAGAGATGGGCATTTCAAGGGGTTTGTGGTTGTCAATCAACCCTTTTAACAAATTATATTTATTATTAGGGTGGCTGTTAATCTTGTTTACTGGTTATAAGAAAATACAAGAATTTGTAAAATGCAGAGAAGCAAAATTTAGAAAATTAAAATTGCCTGCCACCAGAGATCAAATACAACAAACATTTTAGCCTATTTCCTTTTCTCCTTCCCTCCTCTCCTTCTTTCCCTCCTTCCCATCCATCTATCCATCATCTACATAGCGCTTTCTATCCAGCTATTTAACTGTCATTATATAGTTATATATCTTTGTAGTTTGTTACACAAAGTTAGCATTGTCACTGCTTTTTAAAGATGTTTTGACTCTTAATCTTGAACTTGCAACCTTTAATCCAGGGGGTCTTCTGGCTTTGCTGGAGAGGGTGGCTCATGGGAATTTATGGCCTTTTGTTCTCTGTTTAAAAATTCCTCGCAATGAAGAATTTGGTGTTTTTCTTAGTTTAACTAAAACAAAACCAAAACACAAACATGCACAACTGGAAAGTTTTGCACTAAAGAATTTTTTTTTTTTTTAATTTTTGCCTGCACCGTTATGTTCCACGGCCTCTCATTTGCTTCCTCTTTCCTGCATATTCCTTCAGATGTGAGCCTCTGGAACTTCCTTGGGTCTCTGAGAGATTGTTTTGTAGGACAGGATTAGAAATGACTCTGTCAAGATCCCTGCAGAGGCATCTAGAAGGATGGGTAATTTATAATTAGTAAGAACAATAAGTAGCGGTGGTTAATACCTTGATAGGTGTTTTGTGTTTGTTTTTTGGTTTTTTTTTTTTACATTCATGAACTCAGCCAGGACTGGTGAAGAGATGATTTGGATTGTGAGTCAAGGCACCTTGTGTTCTATTTCTAGTTTTGTCTCACCTATTTCCTTTTATAAGCACTTAAATTCTCTGGGCCTCAGTTTCACTGTATAAAAAGGAAGGGAGAGGGGTCAATGCTTAGTGGACCAGATGCTTGCTAAACTCATTCCCCGATCAGCAATCACGTTGCGTTATGAAGGTTTTGATGGCCTCATATGGGATGGGCGTGGAGACATTATTTCCATCAAAAGTGAATTTGCCATGGGTAAACACTTAGATGGAACCTGGGAATATACTAATTTGGTGGTGGGCAGGCAGCGGAAATCCAAGGTCTGATTTCCCCTGAGCAAAGTCTACTAATGTTGTTCCTCTATATTTCTTCCAGTTCCTTGAATAAGATAGGCTGAGTAGGAGCATGTGTGTATAGATATGAAGGACAATTTATTACACGCATATTTCATGGGGCAACTGGCACCGGTGGGTACTTCCGGGGCAGCTCCAGTCAGTGTTTTTAGAGGAGAAAGAAACTAACTTGTGCAGATGCCTTCACATGTGTTATTCCACTTAATTTTCACAGCATCCCTTCAACATAGGTCCCCTATTGTGTAGAATTAGATGCACAGACTAAGGATCAGAGTGAGTAACTTGTCCAAAATCGGAACACTAATCTCTAGGACTCCAGGGCCAAAGCACATTTCAAAGTAGCCCACTTTGTCTCACTCTACTGAGGCAGAAAGGAAAGAAGAAAGAGAAAAGAGAAGAAATTAAAGGAGAGGAGGAAGAGCAGGTGAAGTGGAATAAAGGCATTTTCTCTGCTGGGCCCCACTGCGGAAGTAGCCTTACAGATGGTGCCGTGTAAGTGCAGGTCAACAAGCTCCTTTTCTCTGTCCCTTTGCCACGCTCTATTGTCTTTCTTTTTGGGTCATGTGGTTTTCCATGGCTTCCAGGTTTCCCTATAACTCCCACTGGCACCCCATTCTGGTGAGCCGTCACCAGTGTTTCATGTTCCAGAATCACCCTTTCCTCTCTCTCCTGCGGTAGAAGCTTCCTCTTCTTTATACGGTTGTTTCAGCTAAGTGGAAAGTAATCTGATTAAATAGATCTATATTAACACGTGAATGCCTGAAATGTTCCCATACTAAAACAGGAGGCTGGATATATGAAAATCTAACAAATACCATGACAAATAGAATAATCGAGTGGAACAAACAAAACACTCTGGCTGCAGAAGGAAGGTGAGATGTTTGGGGACTGAGAAATGTCAGGAGTTGGTAGGGGTGGATGTTCCAGGGGCAATTCCATGGCAATGGGGGATCTGAATGGGAAACGCAGAAGGTCTCTATTAAGTCAGGGGTTCCTATGTAGGAAAGCATCTGAGTATTTAAAATAAGGCTGATCTCAAGCTGAAACAAAGAAGCCAACGTAAGAGGGATAGTGGTCACAGACAGCAGGCACGCCACTGAATTCGGGCCCCCAAAGGCCTCCTGCAAGAGCTGCTGGTGTTTGCCCCCAAAGAGCAGAGTCCATGAAGACAATGTGTTTCCTGCTTCCCAGGGCACAGGTTAGTACTTGTGGCTCTGGGCCTGGGCATTCAGCCACAGCCTTTGGCCCTGCCACGTATTCAGGGATGGGAGGGGAGGGAATGGCTTCCTGTTCCCTACTCCTGTGCTAAATCCAAGGAAAGAAAAAAAAAAAAAAACAATTTCACCTGTAGCCCTAATGGAGGTGTTTTCCTCTAGACGTCATTGTTGTTGACATAGACTATCTACAATGATTAATTAAGCAAATCTAGAGACTCAAATGCTTTTGTGCCTTTTGTTTACAAGTTACCCAGAATTTATTCCCCACTTGCAGATGAGTTACCAAAAGAGAATGTTGAAGCGACTTATCCAAGGCCACTCAGCAAGCCAATGGTTCAACTGCTACACACCTAGCACACACAATCGGCCTGATTGGAGGGACGGTGTGAATCTTCCTCCTTCATATTCTTACACATCTCTCCATCTGCCCCTTTGCAAGTACTTGAAATTTCCAGAATTGAGAGTCATTCCTCAGTGTCTTAAGAGTCCCCCTGTTAAAGTCCAAATCTTAGGGCAGGAATAGCAGTTTCAGCTTTTGGCAAACGTTTACTTACCTACCTAGTAGAATATTCTTCCTTATGCCCCTGAGATCATTAGCTGGAAGCCAGGCTGTCAGGGAATAAGGCAGGAAAGAGATGCCTCACCATGTTGCAGGAGAAGAAAGGAAAAGCCTGGGTAGGAATTTGCCAAAAACAAACCTTGTTTGGGGCTGGTCCTTGCTTCCAGCTGGAGAGCTATTGAAGGTTACAGCTTCATTAATTAAGCTTCCTCTTGGGAGTGTGTTTTAAATACCAAGCAATAAAATAGTCTGGGAGTGGACATGATTAATGCAGCTGAGGTTTATTTAAACTTATGTACCATGTTCACTGATTCTTTTACTCCCTCTGGTCCCTAAACATAAGCAGACTGGCCCCAGGTCCCTTTTCCTGGGCACTCTCTCAGTGTGGATCACTCTCACTCTTTCAGCTTTAAAGACAATTGGGAGGCCACACTTCCCAGTTTTTTTCTAATCCAGGGGTTGGCAAACTTTTATTATTATTATTTTCGGCAAACTTTTTCTGTAAAGGGCCAGATAGTAAATATTTTAGGCTTTGTGGGAGATACGGTCTCTGTTGAAACTGCTCAACTCTGCCTTTACACCACGAAGGCAGCCAACGACGATATGTAAATGAACAGACATGGCTATGTGCCAACAAAACATTAATGAGCACTGAAATTTGAATCTCATGTAATTTTCCATTCCCACAAAATATCATTCTTCTTTAGATTTTTCTCCAAACACTTAAAAATGTAAAAACTCCTCTTAGCTCATGGGTGTCAGAAAAGCAGCCCATCCACCCCTGTTCGGCCAATACCTTTCTCCAAGTTCCAGGCCTCCTGCTGTCAAAAACACCCTCACCCTTCTCGTTTGTAATGTGAAGATTGCCCTGTCCTTTATCCACCCTACAAAATAGCCGTTCCTCTTGACTTCTTTATTTCTCTTAGGATACCAGAATTTTCTCAGAGTCCCAGGCTGGAACTTTGATGGTCACTTTGGTTCCCATTTGTCATCCATTCTGTCAAACCAGAACCCACATACAATGCATCCTGCACCTGGCCCTCTCTTCTGCACCCAAAGTTCTGTATCTCCAAATTAATTCTCACAAAGCAAGATTTTTATCAAAGAACCTCCGTCAAGGTCTCTACTGTTTGCTGCACACACTAACCCAGCCTGCAGCACCCTCCACTTGTATAGATGCAGTTTTCCTCTGAGAGAGTTTTCTATTTTTATCCTCCACTATTTCCCTACACTGATTTTCTGTGTAAACCAAAACTACCTGCCTTCAACAGGTGAAATTAACATGCCAGGGGGCAGGGAGGGGGTTCCTACCTCTATGTCTTTGCTCCTGTCTTCTCCCCCATGAAATCATTTCTGTACATCCATGGACCTATCAAAAGGTTCATGACCGACCATACTGAGATACCCCTTCACATACACTAGGGTGGCTATCATAAAAAGACTAACAATACCAAGTGCTGGTGAGGATGTGGAGAAATTAGAACCCTCCCATACTGCTGGTGGGAATGTAAAATAGTGCAGCTGCTTTGGCAAACAATCTGGTGGTTCCTCAAAAGGTTAAACAGAGAGTTACCATATGACCCAGCAATTCCGCTCCTAGATAGATACTAAAGCAAAATGAAAACATATGTCCACACAAAAACCTGTACACAAATGTTAATAGCAGCGTTATTCGTAACAGCCAAAAAGTGGAAACAGCCCAAATGTCCAACAGCTGATGAATGGATAAACAAAATGTGGTCTGTGCCTAAAATGGAAGACTATTAGGACAAAAAATGGAATGAAGTTCTGATACATGCTACAGTGTAGATGAACCTTGAAAACATTGATAAGTAAAGGAAGTCAGACACAAATTCCCACATAGTATATGATTCCATTAATATGTAATGTCCAGAATAGGTAAATCTCTAGAGCTTGAAAGTAGATTAGTGGTTGACTAGGGCTGGGATGGGGGTGAGGGGTCCAGAGAAAATAGAGGGTAACTGCTAATGGGTATAAGATTTCTTTTAAGGTTGATGAATTATTCAAAAATGGATTCAGGTGATGGTCATACAACCCTGTGAATACACTAAAAATCATTGAATTGCCCTTTAAATGAGTGAATTGTATAGCATATGAATTAGATCTCAATAAAACTTTTTTTTTTCTAAAAAATGCTTATGGCCAAACCAGATCATTGTAATTTGACCTTTAAAGAAAAGGTTATCTTTATTTCATAGCTACATTATAATCTGTTCTACTTAGTTGGCATTATAGCCTACCTCGTAATTTTTTTCTGTCTGTATTTTAATTTTCCAACTACACTGTAAACTCTCATACTTTTGAACGTAGGTGCTTGTGTTTGTTGATTTTATTCAGAACACAATTCTGGGTAGTCAAAATACAGTAATTTAAATGACTAGAGCTGGAGATGATAGGTTATCAAGTATGGATATGTCAAATACAGTTCACAAGCTACCATACTGATGTGACCTGATGAAGTGGGAAGAACAATCTGGAGTTTCACTGGTGAATTGCTATGTCTTGTGTTTACCATTGTTCATCCCTTGGACATTGATCAATTGGGCATGTGCTATCTTTCTGGTCTACTGCAGAGTGCCTGGAAATTAGGGTATTTGGTAATGCTTATGTTTCAGTTTCCCTATCTATAAACCCAAAATATAACGGAACCATATATATTTTTTAATTTATTAATTTACATTTTTAACAAATATTGATGAATAACCTACTGTGTGCCCAGCCTTGGACCCAAAGACTATGTAGGTAAATGCCATAAGCAATAAATGACTTACTAAGCATGTGGTACTCTAAATTCCATTTGCTAGCAAACTTTTTCTAAAAGTTTATATTTGGCACATGGTTTCTTGAAAGAGATTAATTAATAAAATATGAAAGTGTATATCATAGGTCTATATTCAACCTATAGTGACTAGGTCAGCAAGAAATTAAGTATACGGAAGCCAATAAAATCCTATTCATGTTTAGCATTTCCTCTGGAGAGCATCTATGATCTATCCATAAATTATATCCAAATAAATGTTCCCAACACATGGGTTAAGGTACCTTAATCATATTGTAAGGTCCCAAAAGACTTTCTACCCTAGAATACTATTCAGAGTAAAGATGCAGCAATATATTAAATTACTATAAGGTTCGACTTCAGGGCAATGCGGTTGAAAATCATTTGTCTCTCAAGCATCTCAATTTGAATGACCTAATTCTCAGCAAGTGAAAATGCAAATTCAAAGCTATAGGCAAAGGAGGGCCCTCGAAAGGCCACCTTACCTCAGATTGCTTTATAGCCTCATTTTCAAGGTTGCTCAGCTCCTGGAGGGTCATCCAGGGCCTGGGCAAGCTCCTCAAAGCCAGAGCTCCCACCTACGAGCATGGGACCATAACTGTAGTTAGTAGAAACCATCATCTACTTGCTTGGACTATCCTCTTTTTGTTTCTCCCCTGGGGACCCATAATGGTGGTGACCAATGATTCAGAAATTGGAACCCTAGCTTTGCCTTAGAGACTTAGTTTCCTCTTGCTGCTATAACAAATGACCACACACTTAGTAGCTTACAACAGCATATGTTTGTTGTCTTGTGGTTCTGGAGGTCTACAGTCTGAAATGGCTTTCACTGGGCTAAAATCAAGGTGTCAGCAGGGCTGGTTCCTTCTGGAGCTTCTAGGGTAGAATCCATTTCCTTACCTTTTTCAGTTTCTAGAAGCCACCAGTGTTCCCTGGTTTGTGGCCTCTTTCTCCATCTTCAAAGCATAACATTTTCCAATCTCTACCGCCCTCTTATCAGGACCCTTGTGACGGCATTGGGCCCACCCAGACAAGCCAGGATAACCTCCCCATCTCGAGATCCTTAACTGAACTACATCTGCAAAGTCCCTTTTCTCATGTAAGGTAACATAGTCACAAATTTCAGGAATTAAGACATGGACATCTTTGGGGGCCATTATTCTGCCACAGAGACACAACAAAGAGGAGGACTCCTTGATTCATGAGCAGCATCACCGCCATCATCATCGTCATCATCATCCTGACCCCTGCCTTTGAACACCTACAATAGTATGGGCAGGGACAGTGGACATTCTTCATCCATCATCTCATGCCATCCTTGAACTACACTGGAGTTAAGTATTTACAGATGATAACACTGATGCTCTGGGAGCCCTAGTGATTTGCCAAGAGCCCCACAGCTGTTAGTGCAGTCCCTTCTTATTGCAAAGTGCATGATTTTAAACACTATCAGTGAATTCCATTAGGCCTTTCAAGGTCACTGCAACCATTTCTGTCTGGGGCTATGAAGCACCTTGTCCTCGCCTTCCCACCTTCTCCTGTCCAGCCTTGCGGTGAAGCTCTGGTACAGCCCCCAGATCCCACTGCCCACCCAATGCCCAACAATTAGCTAAATGGGCAAGGGCAGCACAGCATCTTACCTACCTGTCTGCTTCAGTGGAGAGTGGGGTCAGTTATGTGCCACTCGTTCAGTGCCCACTATGCACCAGGCACGGTACCAGGCCCTGGCAGTTCACCAAGTTTATCTGAAACCATTCTATATATCACTGATGCCACATCCACATCAGACTTTCGATTTTAGTAGCACAACTTGTGCTGTATTTTGTGATTTAAAACAAGTAATTATTCATGACTCTAATTTCATGTGTATTTAAAATGAACAAGAAGACAAGGTATAGATACTTAAGATCCAGTCATTGTCTTTTCCCTCCCCAAGCCAATATTCTTTGATTTGTACCTGGTTCACTAATTTTAAGTAATTGTAAGTAAAGGTCCTTCCTGATTTCCAAGGGATAAACTGAGGCACAGAATGGTTATTTGGTCCAGAAAAAGGAAGAAAAATAACTCAGGGGGATCCAAGTCTGAGGTAGATACTTATGGAAACTGTGAGCCAGCTCTAATAAATATCCAGATTGGCTAAATGGTGTCTGGAAAGATTAGCTTGTCCCATAACTCTGACAGACCACTTGAATTTTCCTGCCTGTTTTATTTGGATTATGCCTAGAAATCCTCAGAATACTCCCCAAAATTCCAAGTTGTCGCTGTCCTGAGACTGGGCAACTAAAGTTTCTGGGTCAAGAAAATGTTTATTTTAAAGATGGAAGAGACTTGAGCATATCTCTATATTAAGTGGGAAGGCAGAAGAGAGGAAACAATTAAAGACAGAGGAGAAACAATAGCCACAAACTAGAAACAACTCAACCATCAGAAAATGGGTAAGCAAAAGTGGTGCATCCATAAAACAGAACACAATTCAGTAATAAAAATGCACAACCGACTGCTACCCACAAAATGGATGACTCTCAAAACCATTACAGTGAGGGGAAAAAGCCAGACACAAAGGAGTATGTCCATATGAGTTCACTTACATGAAATTCTAGAAAATGCAAACTAATTTACAGGGACAAAAAGTAGATCAGTGGTTGCCTAAGGTTGGGAGCAGCAAGAAAAGAATGAACAGCAAAGAGGCACAAGGAAACTCTTGTGTCTTGATTGCGGTGGTGCTTTCATGGGTGTCAAAAAGTCAATGAATTGTATACTTTAAATAGATCTCGTTTATTGTAAATTAATTATACTTCGATAAAACCGATTTACAAAAAGACAGGGGGAGGCTTGTTGGGGTCCCCTGGACTGGATGAGGAAGCCCTCTTCCACTGAGAAGGAAGGGAAGGAGGCCAAGGCAAAGGTGGTCATGGGTCCATTCACGGATGAGGAGGTGGTGCAGAGAGAAGAGGGTGGTTAGCCACCATTTGTTGGAATGCTTTCTCAAAAGCTCCCTGCATGACTGCCCCCAGCAAAGAGTCTCCTTTTAACATACACATTCAGGTGGATCACCAGGAGGTCAACTCATGTCTGAAGATTAGAGACTCACACTGCTACATCTCAACCCACAACATGTGCTATCCAGGCAGAATATTTACAAGGTCTAATCTTCTTATACCTCTAAATGCAGCCCACCTTCAGCTTGGTGTTCCTGTCGCATAGAGTCCCTGAGAGCCTCGGCAGCAAACTGGCTGATGTGTTCTGAATGTTGTCTTCTTTGATGTCTTCTGAGTGGCATTTTCTTTGATTTCTTCCTATGTCCTTTTAATCACTGGCAGTTCCACAAGCCATAAGAAGGTGGGAGTAAAGGCTTAGTCAGAGGCTTCAGGCTGGGAGGAGAGCCTGAACGATAGGGATCTGCCAGCTCCTCTGTGGTTATTGACTCTTTTATTTAACCACTTACCAGAGTATATCAGACAGAATTTTGCAATAACAAAGACGGAGTCATAGCAACCAGACTACAAAGAGAAGCACAGGCTTCTGGAAATGGCTCGAGTCTCTGAAGAGATGTTAGCATTTCACAGCATCCATTTCTTTTTGTGTTTGTTTCCTTTCGGTAGCCACTGGAGATAGGCCGTGTTTTCTTTACACACCCTAAAACTAGGGAAGTTTTAGTGTGCCATAGCTGGGCACATGGGCCTATGACTGGAATTCTTCAGCTAATAGAAATGCTGTGTTGAAATTGTTTTTCTAGCTCATGAAAAATATCCTCCTTGGAACCTATTTTCTTAGCTGCTATCTAACATCTGGTGCCTTTTTATATGAACAATAATCTTTTTATCCTTCTGAAAAAAACAGAAGTTATTAAGTGAAGGAGCCAAAAAACCTTTCTCTAACACTGTGCTAGGTTAACTGAAAATCCTTCACCAAGTGTGAGTCTCTCATGGAAATTAAAAACTGGTCCGGGTCCTCACCTGGAGGTCATAGTCCCTGCAACTTCTCCACTGCAGCCATTTGGGTTTTTGCAAAAGAATAATGATGTGAGACCCCAAAAGAGGATGCGAATGGTGGCTGTGCCTGTGGAGGTAAGCATGGCCCTGTAGAGTCCATTTGGGGCCAGCCCCTCTGGTGAAGCAGGTGCCTGCTGTTCCTGACTGCCCACCGAAACACTGATCCGCTCCATGTTTGAAAGTGAACAGGCTACCAAAAGAATTGAAAACAGGGACACAAACAAATACTTGTACATGTTCATAGTGGCACTATTGATAAGAGCTAAGAGGTGGAAACAACCCAAACGTCCATCGACAGATGAATGGACAAACAAAATGTTGTCTATCTATGTGATGGAAGATTATTCAGCCATAAAAAGTAATGCAGTACTGGTATATACATGGATAAACCTCAAAGAATTGTGCTAAGTGAAAGAAGCCAGACAGAAAAGGCCACACATTGTATGATTCCATTTATAGGAAATGTCCAGAATAGGCAAATCCATAGAGACAGAAAGCAGATGGTTGGTGGGCAGAGGCTGAGGGTCGAGGGGAGTGAGGAATGACAGCTAAGGCAAGGCATACGGTGCTTCCTTTGGGGTGAGGAAAAAGTTTTGGAACCTAGATAGTGGTGATGGGTACACAATATTGAGAATGCACTAAATGTCACTGAGTCATACACTGGTTAATTTTGTTATGTGAATTTTGCCTCAATTAAAAAAATATTCTGTTTTCTTAAAAACTGCTGAAAGTAGATTTTGAAGCATTCTCACCACAAAAAATAAATGTTAAATATGTGAGGTAACGCGTATGTTAATTAGCTCACTGTAGCCATTCCACAATGTGTACGTATTTCAAAACAACATGTTGTACACGATAAATATATGCAATTTTTGTCAATTTAAATAAATAAATCTAGAAGTTAAAAATAATTATAAAGACATTTAAAAAAAGAACTTTCCGTCAAAAATAAAATATTCCCAAGTCAAAATAGTCACTATGTCATATAAAAAAACCTTTTTAATACAGATGATGTACTCAATATAGTAAATGACTACAATAAAAAACAGACCGGCAGGTGGATTCAATTCATTCCATTAATATTAAGGGAGCCTTCTGTGTCTCGACTAGAGGAGGAAAGACAGGCAAACAAACTACTCACGGCTGCGATAAGGACGGGGTCAGGGCTGAGGCAGTAGGGGTAGTTAGGGGAGCTGCTCCGCCCAGAGGGCCTCCAGCCTGGTAGAAGACAAATATTGACAACATGCCTAGCACCAGGAGGCCACACCCTGCCCCAACTTGAATCTCAAGGAAAAGTTAATTAGAAAGGCAAGGCAGCATTCAGTTAGGAGCTCAAAGGACTGATAAAGAGCATAGTAAATATTTACAAGAGTTTAAGGATGGAAAAGTTCTCAGAGACTGGACTCCTCACCGGCTGAAAGACAGCACAGAGGAGGTATGAGTTCTAACTGAGAATCAGGAGTCAGCGTTTCTAGTCTCTGGTGGGGTCACTACATGCCTATGAACTCGGTCATGCCATGGAACTTTCTGGGTCTTGGCTTTTTTTTGCTAAGTGCTTCCCAAACTGAGCTGGCATCACAAATGTCTGTGGAACATCTAAAATATAAAGACTCCCTTAGGGCTGGAGAGAAGGCACCTTAGAGATGAACCAGTGGTTCTCAGACTTGAATCCCCTGGGACTTGTTAATACTCAGCGTGCTGGTCCCCACTTCTAGAGTTTCTAATCCAATAGGTCTGGGGTGGAGAACTGAAAATTTCCATCTCTCACGAGTATCTGGTGAGGGTGATGCCTCATCCCACGTTGAGAACCACTGAGGTGAAAGTAAACTAGTGATTACCAACCCTGGCTGGTCCTTAGAATCACCTGGAAAACATTTAATACACATGTACCGGGGCCCCACTCCGTATGTAGTGAATCAGGGATCCTCTGGAGTTTAAACCCTTCTGGCTAGTTCTGGGTCTCATGATCCTTCTAGGAGGTGGGCCTGGGGCTGGGTTCTGATGGTGAGTGGGACTTGGAATGTGGGAGAGGAGGACACTAGGACTCCGCTTGGGCCTGAATGGGCGGGAACAAGCTCTGGGTCAGGAATCAGCAAGCTATGATGATGGTCATGGGAACTATGACCCAAGTCATCTCAGACAATATTTATTAACCACTCATTGCATTTATTTAGCACCTAAAGTGAGGGAGGGAGATACAATAAGAAAAGTGGCTTTTGCAAAGAGATGCTTGGGAAAAGCCTGAGGAAACTTCACAAAAAATTCCAGACAGTGTCTATGCTAGTCTGCCAATGTTTATTCCTGTATTCTTTTTATTTTTCCCAGAACTAAGTCTAAATAATAATAAGAGCTTTTCAAATAAAAATATTGTGGCATAAATACCTAAAGAATGAAATCTTATGTACTGATGTCTCAGCATAAACTATGTCCTTAGATGCCATTTCATGAGTACCTGGTAGAAGGATCGCTCATTGAATATTTAGTTGGTGGAATGGAATGAAGGAAATGATTTTTTCCCTCTGGTTATGGCTTCCTAACCCAGACGTCTTACAGCACAAACACAGACTTCCATAGCTGACCTTACCCAGAGCAACTCCCGCTGACTATTCAGGTGTTTGACTTTGGGGTGCCTGGTTGACCTTAGATCATCTGCTAGAACAAAAGCAACAAACAAGAAGGTCCTATCCCTTCAGAAAAAGAGAAAACAGGATGTATTCACTGGCAGGCACACAGAACATGAGTGCAATGTGCATGGTAAGCTTCTACAATGTATAATTTAAGAATTTTCCTAAGAGTGTACTTAACTTGAGCCAACTGAGACCTTCCTTCCTTTCCCCCAACCTGCAATAGGACTAAACTTCCTTAGATGTCTTCTATACTAATGCGAGTGGTGTGATCATGAGCTAATGGCATGGTTATTTGGGGAATTCTTCCCAATAACTACAATTGTTTTATAAAACTTCTTTCCAACAAGAGTGTAAATTCTTTGAACTTATTTTCAAATAAATATACTTGAGCTCCTGATAGCACTTAGCACAATGTTGAACACATAGTGCATGCATAACTTATTTTCTTTTTTACTCAAAGAAATACACAACAGAATCCCTGGATGGTAAAAATGGTTTACTCACTAATCAGAAAATAGTACCTCGAATATATATATTCTTTAATAGTTCCATGGCAACCATATTCTAGACCTCCACCATGTTATCCCTTGATTTTTCTTATGACGCTGATTCTCTCTCTTAATCCAGTTTATTCTACAGCCATCTAATACAGCCACTATATGCCTCACTCACATCCCGAATCAACCGGGCTCAGTAGAAGGATGACTGACCCAGAATTACAAAATCTGGTTTTTGCTACTTTGTAGCCTTTGAACTACATCTCCCCATTTCCTCTTCTCCTTTCCCCCGGCACCCACTATTTTATTCTCTATCTCTGTATATTTGACTTTTTTGTTTTTTATAGATTCCACATATAAGTAAGATCATGCAATATTTGTCATTCTGCGCCTGGCTTATTTCACTTAGCATGATGTCCTCCATCCATCTTGTGGCAAATGATAGAATCTCCTTTTTTAGGGCTGAATAATAGCAGATACATAGGATGAACAAGACTAGAAATCGAATGTACAACATGAGGACTGTAGTTAATAAATTGTATTAAGGATTTTTGTCAAATCAGTAGATTTTAGTGGCTTTTGTCCTCAAAAATAATTATGTAAGATGATGGATATGTTAATTTGCTTCACTATAGTAACCATTTTACTATCTATATGTAGCCCATAACATCATATTGTAAACCTTAAATATACACAATAAAATTTATTTTTTAAAAAATGAAGATCTAGGTTTGAGTCTCAGCTGGATCTCAGGTAGATGGGTGACCTCAGACCAATTAGTTAAGCTCTTCCAGCCTCCATTTCTGCATCTGAGGAATGGGCACAAAGCTGTCCAACTTAGCCATGTCTTATGTTTCAACTTAACTATTACCAACTTAAAAGAAGAGACTGGGTTTTCTACCCCTTTGGTCTACTCCAGTTGACCTGCTGAGCACACCATTAAGCTAATTAAATACTTGCAGAACTACTGTTAGAAGAAAGAAAAGGACGAAGGAAGACATGACTCTAGGGTTTAGGAGAAATGTAAAAATCAGAATTCTTTTTTCCCATTTTCTTCTATTTTGTATTTTCTTAGCCTAAGGACAGAAGATAGCAACAATGTTTGTGAATGTCAGCAGGGAGAATGTTTGTGTAAGCTAGCAAAATTCCAGGGAAGCTCAGAGACTTTGGAAGTCCATTTGCCTGAGAGCCAGTGAGAGAGGCTTGTAAGCTCACAGCCTTAAGTTGTCTGTCTTTGAATGCACGAAGGGACACTTGCTGGTGAATTATGTTTTCTGGGTAGTAACAAATCCTCAGAAGAATGATGTGATGTGCTAACATGTCAGATGTGATTGTTGTGTTTATCATAGGCCTCTGGAAGGTAATTATGGGCAGACTTCTAATAAATGTCACAGACTAGACCATTTCCCTGCCTTCTCCTGTGAACAGGTCCCCTGTGAAAGTTACTATGGGAAACACTCCCTCCTGAAAGAGTAGTCATGTCTGCAGCCCCAGAGGTGTCAGCGGCAACACTCTTGTGTTCAGAGACACGGCCCTGTGGGATTTCATCCAAGCTGTGGAAAGACAGCCTGGTAGGGGGGAAAGAGCATTTTATAAACAAAACTAAAAGTACGGGGTGTTCATTTACAGTGCTGGGAAATGAACCAACAGGGGCCATGAGTTGGTTGGGTCAGCAAAACTGACTAATTTTTGAGTTCTAATTTGCTGAAGAATACAGATGTTTCCCAACTTAATGATGGTCGACTTAAGATTTTTCGACTTTAAAATAGTGCAAAACCCATCGTGTTTTTCACTTTCAGTGTAGTATGCAATAAATTTCACAAGCTATTCAACACTTTATTATAAAATAGGCTTTGTGTTGGATGATTTTGCACAACTGTAGGCTAATGGAAGTGTTCTGAGCATGTTTAAGGTAGGCCAGGCTAAGCTATGATGTTCAGTGGTTTCAGTGTGTCAAATGTATTTTTGACTTGCAGTATTTTCAACTTATGATGGGTTTATTAGGACCTAACCCCTTTGTAACTTGAGAAGCAAGACAGTGTCATTTTCAAGTCATTTCTGGGGGCCACTTTATATGAAAAGTAAAATGTAATTACTCGGGATGCAGGTAATATTAATATAAGAAGCACCAAGGTCGTTTTAAAGAGCAACATTTTGTATTAAGAGTATTTCCAATAGGTAACTCTAAATAAGCTGTGGACTTTCGATGATCATGATGTGCCAATGTAGGTTCATTGATTGTAACAAATGTGCCACTCTGTCGGGGGATGTCAATAGTGAGGGAGGTCGTGTGTGTGAGGGGATATATGAAAACGCTCTGTACTTTCCACTCAACTTTTCTGTGAACCTAAAATTGCTCTAAAAGTACAATTTATTCATTTTTTTTAAAAAGAGAGAGTGTTTAACCAGGAGACTGAGGATGTACATCTTGCTATGGAAATCACAGAACACACTAGTGGCCAGAAGTATCAAACTCTTTGGGCTGAGAAATCGCTCTGGAACAAAACCATAGCAATAAGTGGAAGGAAGATAAGAAAGTGTAATGCCTTAAGTTGGATTTTCTAGAAGCAGACCCTAAGGCGGGGTTTTGGTTGATTATTACTGAGGTGGCACTCTCAATATTCTCAGGAGAAAAGGAGCAAGGGAGCGGGGAGACCAGAGGAAGGAGCAAGGCAAGGGTTGGGTCTCAGCTCAGCTTTGGCTTTGATCTCGAACCTCCCAGTCTCCAGAACTGTGAATGTGTGACCAGCATGGAGTGCTCTGGAGCATGAAGACCACCACAGAATCGCTCCTTGAAGCAGCATCCCCCTAGCTGTAGGCTGCAGGGAGGTAGGGAGGGGACAAGATCACTCCCTTTGGCCAAGAGCAATTCTCTGGAGAAGGAGGCAGCTATGAGCACCCAGCAGCTGGAGGACGAGGCACGAGCCCAGTAAAGCAAAGCTGAATGGGGGACACCACCAGGATCTACTCTAGTTGTATATTCAAAGCCACAAATTAGTTAGTGGCACAGTCAAAGCTAAAACCCGTCTCTTAGCCTTGGCACTGCCTCGTCAAGTTCACTTTTTATAATGGCAATACTCGCCATTCCGCCATCTTTTACAAAGCATTTTTAGAGTGACTATCTCATTTCATGCCCACCATAATCCCAGGAGACACACAAGGGCAGATATCTGTGTGCCCATTTTATGAATGAGGACATGGGGCCTAAGAGAGTGATGTGGCCCAAGATCATATACCTGGCAATAACATAGTTGTGACTAGACCCTTGTTCTGTGGCACACTACCAACTTTTATAGGTCAAAAGAAGTCTCTAATAGTGAGTCAAAGTCTAGCCCTTGATGTCTGCTTGATGCTGCGCTCAAGCTCGTTGTCAATTTGGTTTTATTCCATATCCCTCACATGCTTTGACGGTTGTGAGCCTCAAACAAGGACCCCCATACAAGCAGGGACTTGCTCAGGGAATATTTAAGCCCCTCATTATATATGGCCAGTTCTGGTGTGGAGTTTCTAGTTTCCATTTCTAACTTTTAATACCCACTCTTAGTAATAAGAGAAAAATAGTCTATTTTTATCAAATGACTCAGATGTCTCTGGAAACATTTACAATGCTTGGAATGTTGTGTTTTAATAATTTCCTGATCTGTATGCAGTAAGGCATTTTAATGCAAGAGCTAATATGAAATTCCTCATCGTTGTAGAGTTTAAATTTTACTTTACACTATTTTTGCATTTAAATTTAATCACAGTCGATACTCAAGTGAGCTGAATTTTCTATAACTTCCTCAGCTTATTGCTTATTTATGGGGAGCTCTCTCTGCTTTTCATCTTATCTTCCTCCTCCATTTTCTTTAGCCTCAAAACCTTTCTTATGAACTCATGGTTTCCTGCACTGGCGTCTGGATATCCAGTGCTGGCTCCAAATTCTGCCATGGAATGTTCTTGTCCTTGATGAGGTCACCTGCACAAGGGCATCGTGGAGTTATGGAGTCAGAAGATATTGGTTCCAGACCACGGTCCACCTTGCGCTGGCTGACTTTGTAATCTTGCAGCAAAAAAGATCATGGGTGTTTAACAATTGTGCATACCCTTTGACCTAACAATTACACATCTTACATCTATTCCAGAGAAATAATTGTAGATATGCCCAAAGGTTTGGTTCTAAGGATGTTTACCCCTGCAATTTTTACAATAAGAAAAAATTGTTTAGGGACTCCTCAGTGGACTGTTTTTGTTTCCCCCCAAATTCACTGTTGAAATCCTAACCCCCAATATCATGGTATTCACAGGTGGGAGCCTTTGGGAGGTAATTAAGTTGAGATGAGGTCATGAGGGTGGGGCCGTCCTGATGGGATTGGTGTTTTTATAAAAGGGGGAAGAGACCAGAGCTTTCTCTCCCTCTCCCTCTCTCTTTCTGTCTCTCTGGGATGTGAGGGAGGATACAGCAAGAAGGTGGCCATCTGCAGGCCAGGGAGTGCCCTCACCAGGAACCTTGATCTTGGACTTCCCAGCCTCCAGAATAGTGAGAAAGAAATGTCTGTTGTTTAAGCTCCCCAGTCTACAGTATTTTGTATAGCAGTCAGAGCTGACTGAGACACATATGATAAAATAACATACATCGGTGGTTCTCAAACCAGGGGGCTTGTTAAATAAAACACAGATTGCTGTGCTCCCCCCAACACCTGGAGTTTCTGGCTCAATATATCTAAGATGGGGTCTGGGAATTTGTATTTCTGCCAAGTTCTAAGGTGATACTGATGCTGCTGATATTTGGACCACATTTTGGGAACCATTGCTATATAAGCGTATGTAATGACAGAGCCTCTTTATATTACTACCCTTAAAAGGCAGTTTATGGGACAAAAAGTACTTTAAACCTATTTTTGTAAATCAATACTAATATTTAAAAAGTCGAGTGGTGGTTAACGGAGTTATCTTTGAGTGGTAAGATTAAGTGTTGCGGGGGGTTGGTGATGTCTCCCCCACCCTCATTTGTTGCATTGATTCAGAACTCACAGGCCTGGGTTTAATCCCGTCCCCGTCTCTCATCTGCTGGATGATCTTGAGCAAATTAGCTATCCCACAACGGCCACCAGTTCCATAGCTATAAACAGATAATGATGCATAGCTCAAGGGGTTATTTTGGCTATTAAGGGAAATAATGTAATATTCATTTATTCATTCATTTAGCAAATATCTAGGACCCCCTTACAGTGCCCTGAGAAGCAGGCTGGGAATTGGAGGTGACATGATGATGACTCAGTGTTTTGACTTCACCTTCACACAACTTCAAGGTTATTGAGGCAAAAAGACATTCAACCCCCCTCATCCTTTTCCCTGTACTTCAATGAAAGCACTTCTTAATCCTAATTTTCCAGATCACTGGTTTATAGGTGTCTTGGCGTTTTTTCCCTTTACAAAGGAATGTACTTCTGGATTCATCTAAGGAACCAGTACCTTCAGTAGAATTTGATCTAAACAAAACTTTTCAGGAACAACTTGCTGCACGAAGTGAGTCAAGCACCCCTCATAGGGTGGCCATTCCTGGGCCTATAGGTGTCGCCCTGTCTTACCTTGGGCGAAGGCTTATTCCTGCTTCACAGAGGGCCTCAGGGAATTAAAGTTTCCTGACAGATAGTCCCCAAACTCCCTCATGCAAAGTGAGTCTGACTCCTTATGGAACTCTCCATCCGCAGCCCCAAAAGTGAGAAAAAAGTGCCCTCCCCCTTCCCCACCCTCCCAGGAACCAGGAGATAAATGCTTTCTCCGTCCATCAGTGAAGTCACTTAAGGCAGACTTCTTGATATAACCCAATGTAAATGAAAACTTTGAGTGTTTGAGATCCTCGAGACTTGTTGAAAAGCCACGCAGCACAGGGGAGCACAGGCCTCCAGTATCAGCTGTCAGCCCAGAGATGTCCTGCTAACAAGAGAAAGAGTCGTTGGAGCTGTGGTCATGATGAAACTGGCCCTCCCTGTGGGTAGTGGGAGAGGCCCCAGAATATGGTTTACCACGGGCAGAGCCTCCCCTTCCGGGGCACTGCCCTTCTAGACTTCCCTCTGGGCCCAACCTCTGGCTTTATCTTTTCATAATCCGGTGTTTCCTTCACCTGCCTCTGCACCTGGGAGTAGGCAGGCAGCGGATGTGCTTTCCTGCCCTCACTCCAATCTCTGGGCCTCTAACTGTACAAAGGAAGGAGAAAGGGGAGGAAGCTGGATCAGCCCTTTCAAATAAACAAACAAATAAACAAAACCCAAGTCATTAAATTCCAAGAGTGAAAAAGTGAAATAATTACTATATTATAGAAGGAGATCATTTTTCACTAGGAACCTTAGACTTTATGTCTCCTTGCCTTTCTTGAACTGCCAGAAGAAATTTGTAAAAATGCTCACCAAATGTCACTGTGGAAGTAAGGAAACACAAGTCGTGAGACAAGGGTCAGTAGAAACCCAGGTGGCTATAAATACTATGTTGTTTCCATTTCAGGTACTATTAACATCTAAGTGAAAACCATGGTGAAAAAGGAACCCGTGCAATTTTATGAAAGACAGAGTCAACTTTGCTATAGGACTCTAGTTCTATAGCAAATAATTAAAAAGATAACTAGCCATTTTTTATATTGAGATAGAATTCACCTACCATAAAATTCACCCTTTTTAAGTGTACAATTCAGCACTTTTTAGTATGTTCCCAAAGTGGTACAATCATCACCAGTTCTTGATTTCTGAATATTTTCATCACCCCCAAAAGAAACCCCATACCCATTAGCAATCACTGCCCATCCCACCCCCTCAATGGCAATGACTAATTTTAGGGCAGCGAAACTATTTGGTATGATGCTATAATAGTGGGTACATGTCGTTATATATTTTTCCAAACCTACAGAATGTACAGCACCAAGAGTGAACTCTAATGTAAACTATGGACTTTGGGTGATAATGATGCATCGTTGTAGGTTTATTGATTGTACAAATGTCCCACTCTGGTGGAGGATGATGATAGGAGGGGAAGCTATGCATGGGTGGGAACAGGGGGTATATGGGAAATATCTGTACCTTCCTCTCAATTTTGCTGTGAACCTAAAACTGCTATGAAAAATAAAGTCGATTTTAAAAAATTCCGGTAGAGTCCTTGGCACTGATAATGTGTTTTTAAGTACTTGCTGATAACCACGCCATTTTCCCTCTAACTTTTGGGTCTCCTCCCACCAAGATATTTAACCCTGAAATGCTGTGTCTACATGTAAGGAATCTAATTAAGAGAGTTTCAGAACCATTATTTTAGTTCAGTGCCCTGGGATCAAGT
>RJWJ010027891.1:0-21829 GCA_004363605.1 Indri indri
GTAGATTTATAAGGATTTTTTAAAATAAGGATTTATAAAGGTAGGGATTTCTGGCAGGGTTGGGGGCTCATGCCTGTAATCCTAGCACTTCGAGAGGCCAAGTTGGGAGGATCCATTGGGGTCAGGAGTTCTAGACCAGCCTGAGCAACATAGTGAAACCCCATGACTACAAAAAATTAAAAAAAATATATCTGGGCATGGTGGCACACACCTGTAGTCCCAGCTACTCAGGAGGCTAAGCCATGAGGATCATTTGAGCCCAGGGTTTCAGGTTGCAGTCAGCTATGATGATGCCACTGTACTCCAGTGGGGGCACTAGAGTGAGACCCTGTCTCAAAAAAAAAAAAAAAAAAAAAAAAAGATAAATGTAAGGATTTCTTAATTTAATACATCTCTGTGTGTGTGTGTGTGTGTGTGTGTGTGTGTGTGTGTGTGTATTTCCACTACTGCACCTCAGTCTCATCTTGTGTCTGGCTTTTGTTTTGTTTAATCTGATTTTATTTATTTATTTACATTTACAGATAAAATTATATGTATTTACCTTATACAACATGATGTTTTGAAGTATATATACATTGCACTAAATCTGGGTGTCTGGTTTTTAAATCTCAGATTGCTTGTTAAAAATAGGAAACTTTCCCAGTATTTTTAAACTGCAAAATGATTATTTCATCTCTCTGTTCAGCTTCCTTGTGTCAACACTTTTATATAGGACAATGTCTTTTGTACTCAGCATTTACATGTGGTGTATCTGATATCACCCCATAGAACAAAAAGGAGAGACAGAAAACTGGGGTTCTACATTGATTTGAAAGGAGGGGTCATGTCCCCTCTCAAGATAATATAGGCCATTTAAAAACTTATACCAAAATGCCCCAGAGGATCTTCTCTATTTGTTCTTTCTACTCCAAGCAGCTTTAGAAGTTTCCAGGCACTGCAGTTACAAGTCTGAGGCTTTATAACTCTCCATCTCTGTTGAAGGACTTCTCTGTAACTAATGTGGTTTTGATTTGGGGAGTATGAGAAATAAGTGGGCTTCTTGCTCAGGAAATATGGCATTGCCCAGACAGAGTATTTCTTGAATATCACCCAGACCCGGGGGAAGCCTTGATTTGTAGCACTTGCCAATTTCCATGGTGTAAATATTCCCTTGGTGGCCAAGTGAGAAGCTATGCTACATCTGTATAGGGTATCTTTATGATCCTCAAAATGCCAACATCACTCTCATCTCAGAAATTTTGCTATTACTCCTCCTTATACAGGAAAATTTTTCATTTAGACCACCACCTAGTTCTCTCCGTTTTACTTCATTCAGGTTTCCACTAAAATGTCCCGTCCTCAGAGAGTCCTTAACCAGCCATACATAAATCTTTATTTACTTTTTTTCATAGTTCTTACTATAACCTGAAGGTATATGTTTACTTGTTGATTGTTCATTTTCACCATTAGAATATAAGCTAGGGAACTGATTGATCTTCATTATTGTATCTTGAGCACTTAGGATAAAATTGACATATAGTAGGTGATCAGAAATACTTGTTGAAGTAATGAATAAAATATATGATTAATCAGTAGCCATGAGATGAAGACTGCAAAGACTTTGTACAATTCTAGAACATGTTAAACTTTGTAATGAGAGGAATCAACTGTCCATTCCACTATGTCTTCACTATTCCTCATTCATCTTTCTATCATAGAATCTGCTGAGTATATATGAGTTTAGTGTAATCTTGGGAGGCTCTTGGAGGAAGGCATCATTTACCATTTACCTTTGAATTCCCCATGCCTGGAATACAGTAGAAGCTCAATAAATACATATTGACTAAGTGGATGAACTCATCACATTTTCCTAGTATTCTTATTCCCTGTTTCTCAGGATCAGTTTGTGCTACATTCTTAGGTTAGAATGAAAGAAGCCTGTGTCCATCTATCAGGGCCAGCAAGAACATGAGAGCCAATAGAAAGACTATATTTTATTTCACAAATAAGCTAGAGACAGATTAGAAAGTCAGAGGATAGAATAACTTTTGGCAGCTGCCAATGAAAAGCAGCTAAAAATTCTGGACTCGGGCCAAGGAAGAAGCCCTGAGGTTTAATAGATGAATGGCTCCCATGGGGCTTCCCCCAGGAAACATGCAGACACAGGCATTACTAAATATGTTGTATGGTATCATATTAGACCTCTAAACAATTGATCTGCCTATGATAGTCTCAAATTATCTATTCCTGGAAAAGCCCGAGCCAGACAGGAGGCCCTTCTGAAGCAATGGATCTTGCGTATCTGCTTTTCCTTGCACATGGCAGATCACAAAATGAGTCAAAGAACTTTAACTAACAGTGTTTAGGATGAGGAGGGAATTTAAGGGCATACAGGTATGATGTTTGACATCGGCAAGGAGCACCAATGGACTTTTAAAGAGCCTATTGTTTTTAAGTGTTGGGATGATTTGTATCGAAAAGTGTGTACAGAGGGAAGAGTACACCTTTGGCAACTATGTGAAAAAAATTGGTGAGATATACCTTCGACGTGAGTATTGTTGGGAGGCTGTGTATTGGGAAAAGAAGAATGCTGTGTAAGTCAGAGGGAAATTTCATAACTCAATACCTTACTGTGTAGTAACAATGAAGGAAGAATTTTTTCTCCCAGGAGGGAAAGGAATATGAAGAATACAAAGCTTTCATGTTTGCTGAGACCTGATACTTTGAAAAAAAAAAATGCACTGCTGACATTTTGAGGCAACAGAAAGATCACTGTAATTCAGAAAGAGGAGTGAGAGGTACAGACCAGGCAAAGAAGGAAGAAAAGGCTGCTTTTTCCCCCTTTTCTTTTTGTATTCTTTCAGAAACTTAGTACTGAAAAGCACTTTAAAAGTCATGAAATCTAATATCTTCATTTTTCTTCATCTGTCTAGGCCAGTTTTACCATCTGTAATTTGCTCAAAGATACCCAGATGGATATTGGCAGTTAGGGCTTGAATGCAGGAGGTCTTTGGCTTCCCCTTAAGCCAGTCCACTTTTTCATTGCACTCCGCTAGAATGTTTAGCAAAGCTAATGTGGCACCGCCTACCTACCAAATGCGATATGGAAAGAGTGCAATATGGAGAGTGTGAAATGGGCCACAGAGCCGAGGTAGAGCTGGAGGATAAAAGGTTTGAAGACATTTAATTTAGAAGAACTGTGAAGATCAGAGAGGTCAGGGTAAGGGTATGATACACCCTTTGTTGTGGCTTTTATCATCCCAGGAGACATGATCATTATTCCTTACAACCGCCCTGGTTGCCTATCCTTCCCCCACACAACTAGAAATACTCTCCCCGACAGCAGGGCCTTTCTTCCGTGCTGACCCTGCTATGTTCAAAGCCACAGGCTTGAATACACTGAGAGGCACATCCAGCTGATGCAAACCCTGCTTGTCAGATAATTTTTCTAGACAGAAGGATGGAGTCAAACACCAAGGAAAAGAAGCAAGCCACGAGTGGAGATGGTAATTTAGTTCTTCTGCAAGTAAAGAGAAAGATTATATGGTGCAAGAAGCAAGAGTGTAGAGAAATGGATTGCAGTCCTGTAATTTTACTGGAGTAATTGTGTGTCCTTGAAGCTCAGTTTCCTCTTTATAAAATGAGGGGATTTGTCATGATGTCCTAATGGTGCCAATGTGATGTAATTAAATCTATTCAAGAAATAATCCTTATCTTGATTAGGTAAATAGGACTTGATTAATTCCACTCTGATTAACTACTGCTTCTCGAAATGTCCTAGAGGATTCTACCAATTCTACACAAGAATTCACCATTTTCTCCCAGCAGAAACTAAAAATGCCCCAGTATGCCTCAAGGTAGAGATCAAGCCAAGATCCAAATGCTCTAAAACATAAAACGCTTCTGCAGATGGTTGTGGTTTGCCTTGGAAGTGGGCTGGTGTTGGTCGGGACAAGACGATGGAGGGAAGAGGGGAGGGGGAGGTATAAAAGAGAGGTTCCTTTAAAACATCAAAAAGACTTTCTACATCTTTTCTGCCCTTTTATAAAGACTTCATCTGGCAGCCAGATTGCCTTAATGGTCTGCCTAAAAAGACCCACCATGGCCTGACAAAGCCAGACACACACTTTCCAGCTTTGCTTCCCGTCTTTGATGCTGTCACATGTACTTCATTTTCCACATTTCATTCATTCTTTGCCTTTAAGCTACAAGGATAAAAGTGCCTGGCATTAAAAAAATCAGCTTACATTTTTTAAAGGGGCAGACGTTTCATGCAGCCTTTGATTTCTTTCCAGGAGAAATCATTACCTTTCTTTAAAGGAGAAACTAGAGAGATTTCTCTGCTTCCCTTTCCTCCTTCCCACCCTTCACCCCAACCCCTCTTCCATTTTCAGTAGTAGGTAGTAGCACTGGGTGTGGAGCAGGAAAGGGCTAAATAAATAGTTTTCTCCTAGAAATCTCTCATGCCACTACAGTGAATAAAAAAGCCTGAACATTCATTTACTGCTAAACAATGACAATAGATAATTAGGATGTTTTAAAGCACTGCACTGCATTCAACATCTGTTAAACGTTGGTTGAAATAGCTGTTTTTAAAATTAGGTGGTATCAATGAGGAAAGGTAGCCAATAGAGTATAATATGTGTAGCATGCAAAGTCTATGAGAAGATGCATAAGAGAGATCTGAAGCATTGTATATGACAAAGGGTATAATGGAAAGAGAGTAAAAACCTTATAATACAAAGGAAGCACTATATGATAGATTTCTGTGTGTGCAAATATTCACTTAAATAATAAACGTGTCCATAGGGAAACACTCTAGACTGTCTTTTCCAAACAACGAGCCTTATCTTAAAATATGGAGGAACAGGGAGCATCTGAAAAGAAGGGCAGATAGTAATACTGAGGGGTGAGAGTGGACCATATACAGAGAGTCCGAATACTTGCATGGAAAAAAATGGTAGAATTTTCAGATGGAATAAGTGACTATACCCTACAACAGGTGTTTAGAACTCAAATGAAAGGCAAATGTTTGGAGATGGTTCTTAGAATTGAGCAAGAATTAATGCTGGAGATGTATATAAATGTATTTTTAAAACATCACAAAATTTTAGAGGTAGAAGGAAAAAGGAAGAAACCCATCACCCAGCTATTAAACTCCAGGAAAGGAAACTGTGCCAAAATGTGAGAACTGAAACAAAAAAGTAAAGGGAAAATCTGCAAAGTTAAACCACAGAGAATCTGGAAACATTTGAATGCTTCATTGGAAATTTAGGATAAATATATTTTCGGGACTAAACAGGCCCTTGCAAGGGCTGGTGAAAGTAAAACAAAACTGTCTGAATATCCAGTGACGTCAAAGTATCTCTTGTTGAATGGTGAAAAGAAAATTGTGTAAGAGAAAAGCAATTCAGAAGAACTGGAATCAACCAACCAGAGCAAGCACCAAGCTAGCAAGAATTCTGGAAGGCCCTTTAACATAGTAGGATCCCATGAAAGGTACTCAAAAATATAATGCTTAAAGGTCTTTCAATCAGATAGCTAAGTCTGCTAGGAAGCAACTGCATCTGAAGCTCGATGAGGCCTGCACTTCAAGGGACAGAATTTTTTAGTGAATTTCAAGAACAATTTAACGGTCAGGGTATGAATAGTGAGCTTAGGAGAAAAAAGGAAAATCAGAGAGATTGATTGAAATATTGGCTTCCTTTATTTATTAAATAGGTCAGTCAATCTCTGAGCAGCAGCAATGTTTCTTTCAGTACTTTGAATGATAAATAATAACGAAATCACTGGCTTTATCACTTTCATACTGGTCTTACTTGGTGGCATGCATAGTGAAGAGGAGACTCAATGAACACTTAGAAATCTTGCTTGTTGAGAGAAAGGTTGCACAGGTTCTGTAAGTGAAAATAATTTATAACAAAACTACTAGGGCTCCCATCCAAGTAGTAACCAGGCCGGTGCACATATAGTAGTAACATTCATTGGCTGTCAGGCAGGTGGGAGGGGAGGAAGGTATGGGTATATACACACCTAACGGGTGTGGTACGCAGCGTCTGGGGGATGGACACGCTTGAAGCTCTGACTTGGGTGGGGCAAGGACAATATATGTAACCTAAACATTTGTACCCCTGTAATATGCTGAAATAAAAAATTAAAAAAAAAAAACCTACTAGGGCTCCTCTAAATTTACATTTTAAAATGATATTTTTAAAAAAGAACGTTTAAAACTGATGCTGGAAAAATATTTTGATCTTTTAATACAGACCACGATATTAAAAACAGGAAATAAAACATAATGAAAACAAAAAAGATTAGCTCAGTACAAACATGTACACACTATGCTTTTTTGCATGAAAAATCTAAAAGTGGGAGTAAAAATACTCCTAATAGAGCTAGGCTTTCTGAGCCATGGAATGCCATCTCAGTGGGAATAAACTGAAAGAAGCTCTCAAAGAGAAGTTACGAATAGTCACTGAAGGGACAGGAGAGACCCAATATGAGAAAATGTAAAAGGGTCAACAAAAGTATTAATATTAAAGGGGATCTGGAAGTCATCGTTTTCTACTGGTACCATCTGAGTTTGATATGGTTAAAGTTATCTAAATTTGAACATCATCAGATGGGAATTCAAAACTAATCCCAATATAGCCCTACTCTTGTTCCTCTGAACTGCTTGTGACAAAGTAGAGCTACAGACAGTGGAGAGTAACTCGAAGAACCAGAGGGATGGAAGCCCATCCCATAATAGCCTAAAGGAATGGGACTCTAGTTTGAACAGGGAAAAGCTGAACTGAGACACAGCCATGAAGGAAGTGCTTGGGGAGAACACTACTTGTTAACAGAGCATGATATGCCAGCATTATGGGGTATCTTTGGAAATTAGAAAAAGGTAATTTTTAGGACAAATGAAAAGATGTTCCACTTTGCATGGTGGATTCTAGAACTTTTTAAATCTAGAGATATCAATGTATATGAATAGCATAAAAAAGGATTTATATGTATTTAAGGATGCTAGATTCAACCAAAATGGATTTTTAGTGGTAAGTGGAAAAATGTGAATGTTCAAACTTTAAGGTTGAAAGCTATGTTTTCTCACATTCGATTATTTGGCACACTGTCAAATGAAGAATATTTTCTACTGGCTCAGGATTTCATTTTTTCGTTGTTGTTATTGTAGGGGCTTGACTCTCCAGAGGAGTAGGGGAAAAATATCAAAAAATGAAAGGACCACTATGAAGCTTCAAAAATACTATTTAGCGAAGGTAATGAGGACTCCATTAACAAATGAGAGTATTTTATGTATGTTCTCTTGTACTAAGGCAGCCTTTCTCTAATCTCTCCTTTAAATTATGCTATGATGTACAAAAGTAGCCAGTAACTCTGGGCATCTCCCTAGCAATTTAATAATAGGAAACCCTACCAAAACATCAAAAGATGATATGGATTTTTCCCCATAACTTAATAAATATGGTATATATGTGATATTGTGATGTATGTTTGATAGAATATAGACAGATTATTAGATGATAAAGATGGACATTCCAATTGATTATAAAATCATGGCCAAAAGGTGATGTTTCATATAAGGTGGATGGCTAACAGAAAAGAGGATTTGGAACTCAGAGTCTGCTGATTCGGCTCTACAAGATTAATTTTGGTCTGGTGTATTCATTGTGCCTCACTTTCTCTTATCTCTGTCTTTTTTATCCTGCCTTTTAATGCTTCCAGATGCACCTACAGTACCTGCAACACAATCCCCAAATACCTGCACTAAATAAACCCTCTATTGTCCCAAATTTTATATTTTTAATGATACCCCCAAATCCTTGTTACTCCAGTTTAAAATGTCTGGGATATTTATGACTTCTCCTTCTTCCTGGTTTCTATAGCCCATTCAATTGCCTAGTCATATTGATTCTGTCTTCAAACTGAACTTAACTTCTCCACTTTCCTCCAAGATTCAGTGTAACATAATGATTAAAGGTGCAAGCTCTGGAGTTGACTACCAGGATTCCTACCCTTGTCTTTCCACTTGCTAAAATCTTTCAAGTTATTTAACCTCTTCGTGCTTCAATTTTCCCATCTGTAAACTGGAAATGAAAGTAATAAAACATATCATAAGGCTATGGTAAAGTTTAAATTAGTTGATATATGCAAAGCTTGACAAATTTAGTTGTGATGAGGGTGATAATGGTGATGATGAAGATATTTATGATGACAATGTTGATGATGATTCCGATAATGATTCCAGAGCCTTATAATCATTCATGAGACCCAGTCTTATAATAGGTCTCCCAGGTTCTACCTTCTGTTTTCCCAAGTTCAACCTCTATACTTCTACCAAAATTGACATCTTACGGCACATCTGATGTTCCCCTTCCTGTTCAAAAGCCTGATTGCTTACAGAATGGCTCTTACATCCATTCATACAGTATTTAAGTGGTATTTAAGGTCCTCCATTATTGAGATTCAATGAATCCAGGAACCTACTACTTTCCTTCTGCGCATACGCCTCTTTTCTCCCACCCTTGATGTGTCCTACTTGTTCTTTCCCACGTGTGTCCTAGATTTTGGTATCATTTTATTTTTCTTGTTGCTATTTTTATTATAGGGGGTGTTTTTCAACTAGTCCTTGCCTATTATAATCCTTTCTAGGTCTTTTGGTTAGAAATGTTGTCCATCTACTAAAATATAAAGGTGATCCCAATATTAAAACTAAAATCAGTAACTGTCATTTATTATGATAGAGGTATAATACGAACTCTATCCTATAAGGTGAACATGATCAGTAACATCATTTTAGAGATAAGAAAATTTATGCTCTAAAATGTGAAGTAACTTGTTCAAAATTATCCAACCGGAAAGTTGGGACTGATATACAGACCCTATTCTATCTGATCTAAGGTCCATCTGCTCAGGCTAACCTATTACACTGCCCTAACATCTGTGTATGTATTTAGTTTCTATCTGATACTATCCTCTGTTCCCTCAAATTAAAAGTTTCTTCAAAGTCAACATCTTACCTGTACATATCTTGCAACCCTTTATGCTATGCCTTCCATGCAATAAGCATGCAATTATTATGAGTTGAATTGAATTTCCCTGGTGCTGCCGAAAGTGTGCATGGCCATGCTGGAGGTGTGGGATGCAACCGTATTTTGTTTCTTTAGTCTCAAATAAACAGTTTCATGAAAGACAGAATCATCTATGAGTTTAGTTTTCCCCTCACTACTTCAATCATTATATATCTAGAGGTCATATACAGACCAGAACCTACTTCAATATATATCAAAAATATTAGCCCACGTATGCCTCAATCTAAAACACATTAATAGATCCAAATTTTGAAACCCAAAGGAGATATTGATCAAAAGAGGTATACTTTATGCAGTGTGTAAACATGAAGAGACCAACAATCAGACCTATGCCCGAAACCCACCCTGTGTTCTTTGTTTACAGATCTCTCTCAGTGAATCTATAATAGTCATTGTGATGGTAGGGTTTGAGGCTTTTTTCTCTGTATTGCAATATTTCTGACCAGAAGACCTAGAAAGGATTATAATAGGCAAAGATTAGTTGAAAAAGCACTCCCATAATAAAAATAGTAATAAAAACAGCACAGTGCCTAGTATAAAATAAAAACTCAAGAAATTTATTTTATTATGGGAATACATAAAAATGTACATTACCAGGCTCAACTGCCCTCCCAAAACTCAGATTCAACAGGTCTGGTATGGGACTCAGGAATCTCTATTAAAAAGATATGCAACAACAACAATAAAAACCCAATAAATGACTCTTTAGTGCCTTTCCCACATTCTGTTTAAAAATGATATCAGGGATTATTTTCCCCAGTGTATGTCTTTGTCTGTTTTGGTTTACAATAGCCTTGTAGTATAACTTGAAGTCTGGCAAAGTGGTGCCTCTCAATTGGATCTTTTTGCTTACAGTTGCTTTGGGTATTTGGGGTCTTTTCTGGTTCCATACAAAGTGTAGAACAATTTTTCTAGATCTGCGAAAAATGATGTTGGTATTTTAATGAGGATTGCATTGAATCTGTAAATCACTTTGGGTAGTATAGACATTATAATAATGCTGATTCTGCCACTCCATGAACACGATATGTTTTTCCATCTGTCTAATCCTCTGCTATTTCCTTCCTCAGTGTTTCTTAGTTCTCCCTATAGAGGCCTTTCGCCTCCTCAGTTAAATATATTCCTAGGTATTTTATTAAGTAGACTTACCATTTGATCCAGGAATCCCACTACTGGGGATTTACTCAAAGGAAAAAGAGTCGTTTTATCAAAAAGACACTTGCACTTAAATGTTTATTGCAGCACGATTCACAATCGTAGAGATGTGGAATCAACCCAAGTATCCATCGATACAAAAGTGGATTAATAAAATGTGGTATATGTTTACCATAGAATACTACTCAGCCATAAAAAATGATGAACTAATACCTTTTGTAAAATCCTGGATGGAACTGGAGACCATTCTTATAAGTGAAGTATCGCAAGAATGGAAAAACAAACACCGCATGTACTCATTATTAAATTGGAGCTAATCAATCAGTCCTCACGTGCACATTTGGAAGTTAAGGGGAATCAAGCAGATGGGAGTGGGGAAGAGGGTATGGTAAAATCACACGAGACTTGTACCATGCATGCTGAGTGATGGGCACACTTACAACTTTAACTCAAACTGTACAAAAGCAATGCATGTAACCAAAATGTTTGTACTCCCTAATATTATGAAATTTAAAAAAACTAATAAAAATTAGGAAAGATTTCTCTAGACAGCCTTCTTATTCTGTAGTCTTTCCCCTACTCCTTCTTCACACACATATATAAATACCTACCCTGAAAGGATCAGGGCCTATCTTTAGGCATTTCCACAGCAACGTGTCATAATATTTTTGATAGTTTTGCTTGCTTTAATTGGCAGAATCCTCTATTAGATTGTAAGTTTCATCAGAGCTAGACTATTTTGATTTTGTTCACTCCTATCCCTGGTGCCTGCCTAACACTTATGAAGTTCACTATATATTTAATAAAATATTGAATGCTTTTATTATTTATTATTTGAACAAATAAATGAAGTAATTAATTTTTATAATATGATATCTATTTTTCTGTAGAAAACATAGTTTATGGAAAGAACCACAGGAATAATTGAAATAGTACATGATGGAACTGGTATTTGGCTGCATCATTTGCTACAGAGGTTTCACGAACATTCTTGGAGTCAACACATATCTACTAAGTTATTTCCATGGAAGAATGATTTCCAGGTCCTTTAAAATAATTTTTCAACATAACACATTTGTGTACTACCTGCATAGATCAGGCTAACAATTCCCACTGAAGCTGAAACATAACATGTTCTATTCATTTTTAATAAGACTTACATATTTTCATCTATAAATTTTCTTCCATGACTGTTCCACAACAATGGTTCCTAAATGCAATCACTGGACAGACTGAAACACAGTCACCTGGGAAATCTTTATCAAAATACAGATTCCTGAGTCCCACAAGGGAAATTTGCATTAAAAAAGTCTGCTGTAGGATTTGTAAATCTAAAATTTTAAACATTTTTTCTAGGGAAATCAGCTGCATAGACAGTTGGGGAATCACAGTCTTGGGTCACGGTGGCTATGAAGATGGGAGTCTGGTATTTGAACAATAATGGCTAATCTGCCTCAGGATATTGTAAAGAATAATAAAAATAATTTGGCTGAAATTGCTGTGTGAAAATAAAGGGGCATATAAATACGAAGTATTTAGCTGTATGTTAAGGTTTCTGCTTTGCAGAATTTATACTGATGTCATCATTATGCAATATTTGCAAGGGTTTCTGACACTGTGAATGATACGCATGCTTAGAGAACTAAGGTGCATTTTGGATGTCCTAAGTCATTTCAGACATAAGGTTTCTGTGTTGATTTGGAACCAAATATTTAAAAACTAATTATATTAATACCAGTTTAAAAACTCATCATTGGCATCCTATTTGGGGCTGACAACTGGGAAATTAAGTGTTGCATATCACCTTTCCCTTTGGCCTGGAAATCTGTCCTTTGTTACTAAGTTAGCCCAACTCTAGTGAAGAAAGGATCAAAGACATTTAAACATAATGACTCGAGTAAGGGTGTTTGAATTATTGGGCAGTTTTCTAATTTTTAAAAATAAGTTATAACTGAATGAAGTAGACTAACTAGAAGTTATGTACATAAATGACAAACTAATGGTTAAAAGAATTATTCGGAGTACCAAACACTATGGAAATTATCTTGGACTATTCTTGGTTGATTTTTAACAGCACCATTTGCTTCTTTAATTTGAGCAGATCTCTCAATATTTTACAAATCATATTCATGCAATCACTTCACCCATCTTAAGGTTGCAACCATTTTGGGGATAAAAAGTATAGATGTTTAACACAGCACTGGCCCACAAAACACCACATTGAGGCTATTCTCTCTTCAAATCTTTAGAGGAATTTTATAATTATAGCAATCATAATAGCTATGTTTTTTATTATGCTGGTTGCTTTGCCCTACTTAGAGACCAGATGTATGTGTACCAAAATAAGTAGCCCACAAAACTTTTGGCCATGCAATCCAGTCTCATATTTGTTTCTTCTTCACTTTCTCAATCATGGTAGTGAGCAATTTATTACATCATCATAAGAGAATTTGTGTGACCCTTTTCTATCATAGCCAAAGTAGTCTCAAATTATAATGCCCATGTTTTTCACTCTCCCAGAAATCTTCCCTATTGAACAGTTCTTTTCTTAACCATAACATATATTTAACTAGTTTAACATCATTTCTAATACTTTAGCTTTTAAGAGAAAAATGAAAATACAAAACATCTGGGATAAGAAATCTAAATCTTCATGTTTCCACATTCAGGTAATATACTCTCATTGCATCTTGTACTTTGCCTGTCTTTCCCTTATAGTTGTAATCATACATTCATTTGAGCAGTTATTTCTATAGTGTCTGTTGTCCCAAATGAACCCTAAGCTCCGTGACAGCAGGGATTGTGTCCATCTAATGCCTGGGTCCATCCAGCACAAAGCATGGTAGCTGACTATATTCATTGTACATATTACCTCTAATGTCCTGAGGACTAAGTAATGGATATAATCTTGAAAACATTTGTCATTTGAAAAAATAATTGACTGAAAATAAATAAGCATCTCCACATCTGAGCCCAATCTATTTGTTATAATGCTGTTATAAATATGTTACATGTACTTAGAACAAATGCTATTGTTTTGACCATATGTAAACATTCTATTTTACATAAAAATAATAAGAGACTGGGGGTCAAAAGTATTTCTTTCTAGTAGTAATTGGCTAGGTACAATTTTACGACATTTTTCCAACATCATTATCCTTAGAAACTGTCAACATGATCACCTAATCAATTATTCCTTCTCTAACCACTTCCATCTACCCAAATTCATCTTCCAATGCTCAGGTATCAGGCATAGACAGAGTTTTCCCATGGGAAGTGCTTTTGTACAGTGATCTTACTAGTGTGTTTATTTGCCAAGCAGAGGAATTATTTGAGGAAGTGACCATAGATGAAACTGTTTCCAGCATATGTCTGCAAAGGTTTCTGTGGTTTGTGGGGACTGAGGTATAGCAGGGAGCAGCACAAGCAGGTGGAAAGAAGCCTTGCTCTGTAAGTCTTTGTTTTCAGTGTTTGTATTCTTGGGAAAATTAAAACCGTAACACAAGAATAGGGGTCATTCTGCAGGAAGTGCAACAAGGCCATTGCTGTCAAGAGGCATTTTTTTAAGTATTAAAACTTGGGCAGCTGAGAGCCTTATTGGGATACAACATCTTCTCATGAAATGTAAAGTGATTAAGATCCAGTTTGATAAAATCCCAGGGACTCGGACTGCTTTAGGAGAGGGACAGTGGAAAGAAAAGACAGTGAGACCATATAGCACCTAAAGGAGCTTCAGGTAGGGTTTGTTGTTCTTTTTTTGTTTGTTTTTTATCAAGATAGAATTTGTGTTTTTTTCTAAAAATGCCCTTTTAATGCCTTTTATTTGTTTAATTTTACAATTTATTCATTTTTATTATGTATTTTGAAGGCTAAGATAGAAAGCCAGATGAGAAATGGATTTAGTTTATCTTGGGCTCCCAAGTGACAAGAACATGTTTCTTTTTCATTGGTAGCCTTTTTTAAAGAAGCAGATTATCTGTTACCTACATGTCTTAACCCATCCTATTTCTTCTTAGCATTCATAATATCTTCCGCCTAATCCATCCTGTCCTTTATACTTTCTCTACCACTTCCCTGGTTTAAATAATAAGGCCTAAATTTATCATTGCCTCCTAAGCCATCCACATGCTTCAAATCTCTTCCCCTTTTGCGTGCATATGCGTTCACCTGCAGGCATGAGTGAACATACACGCACACGCAGGCACTCACATGTATCAGAATGATTGCCCTCAAAGACAAAAATTATTATGTACTAACCCTGCTTTCAGTGTTTTCTCATTTTCTCATTTAAAATCTAACCTCTTCTCTCCAACTTAGAAGACTACGCAATGATTTAATTTCAGTATCTCTGATAGAACTTAGCATGATCTGCCATATATCTTAGCAGTTATTTTGCAGAAGCATGATTCTATCCATCGAATTGTGAACTTCCGCAAGTCAGAGACATTTTATTTATTGCTGTATCCCTATAATAATTAGGATGTGATTTTCACATAGTAGGTGCTCAATAAGTGCTAAATGAGTGGGTGACTACAGTCCATGATTTTGAAGGAAATTTCATTTAGGCCACAAGAAAAATCTGCTAAAGATACTTCCCTCTGCCTCTTTTTCTTTTTTCCCATGAGATAAATTTGTACAACAACATTTCATAAGATCTAGTATACTTATCATCTCTGGAGGAGGTATATTTACTTTTATTTTATTTTATTTACACTCTCTTGGTCTTATTCACATTTTGGCATTTCACACTGCAAAATGCATGCCACAGCCCTTTGGCTACACTGTTAGAATTTACAGTTTTTGCAAATTTTACATTTATTGAATCTCAAGAGGCCTGTGTCGTGCTTGCCTTGTGGGAGATTTCTTATTTAGAGTTCTCTATAGTACATGATGGATTCCTGTTCACATCCTTCAGAGTGAGGTATCTCTCCTTTGATTTTGGAGTAGTTTTCCTTTTTCACTTAAAAATGTGGGATCCAAACATTATTCATCCTAAATCTCTGGGACATATCATACTATAATTCAGAAATGTCAGCCTTGAAAATTATTGTTCTTTCCTATAATCGGTGTTACATATAAAGCCTTAACACAAATACATAAACATTACACCTTAGAACAATGATGCATTTATTGAATTTTCCTGGGTATTGGTTTTTAAACTGTGTTCTAAGGACTTCTAGCATTCATAAGCAACTTCTCAAAATGTTTCCTATGAGAAAAGCCTCCACTTTTACCAACTTTACTTTTATCTATTTTATATAATTTGAGTTCCAAGTAAGACTTTGCTTGGGGAAACAACATTCACAACACCAAAATTTCTAAATGTTAAAAAAGTGAAATTATCTATGATAGAGGATAGATACAAAGTTTTGGGAACCTGATACTAACCTTAAAGGATTCTTCGATTGTTGGAAGCTTTTTAACACTCATTTCTCATTTTACTTAGTGCTCACCCCATCTGAAAGTAACTTGTGAGGACAGGATGTAATTGCTTTCTGTTCCTATTGGTATGATCATCACACCCACTTTCTCTAAAAAAATGGCTCAAGATTTATTCTTCCTATGAGTACCTACTTAGTCCCTCTCTGTGCCAGATATTAGATATGTTGTTAGTTAGAACAACTAGTTTAAACAAATCAAAAATTGATATCCTTCCCAACATCATGTAACTTATTAGTAAATGGGTATTGCGTTTTGATAGCCATCATTTTTCTGATACTAATGAAGAACATTTTGTTGCTTGGTTGATTGGTTAGTTGCTTGATTATTTAGTTGGTTGGTTTATTCTTTTGTTACTTTGACAAATAAGATCATGGCAGTGGTTGAGGCTGGGCAAGATCATGAGATGGTGCTATTGTCTTCAATATGCAATAATCTTTGTCAATGGTGCATTGTGTCCCAATTTTAAATATGGAATGGTTCCTTCCACTCTAGTACTGTACTTAGTATTTCCCTTCCATTTTTTCTCTTTGTATTTTTTTCTGCAGACTAATGCCTTCTTACCTCTTTTGAGGGCAAAGGTTATTTTTTATTCTTCTGTGAACTGCTCCATTTCCTACTGCTTCTAGTGCAATTTTTTGCACATACAGGGTACTCAATAAAATGTCTGAAAATGCCAGTTATTATATTTCTGAATTTCTGGTTCTATTGGTGAGGATAATGTTTGAACTATTGCACGTATTTTTGAGCCTCGTACCAAGCTCTATTAAGGTGAAGGACTATGTTTACCAGGGATATTATATCAGGAATGTATGTATCAAGTAAAAGGTTAAATTGGGTGAACTTCAAAGCTCCTCTACCTCTTAATTTTTATGATTCTATGTTATTGCACAAGGGTACAATTTTATAAACAGAAAAATAAGTTTGCCTTTGGGTGTTAGGCTTTCACATTCTTCAGTGTGAGTTGTCATTGGATTTACTATAACCATTGGCGCAATGTGTCTGCGCAGTACTGAAAGTACCAGGAAGCTTGGCTCTGCTTCTTATCATAGAAATGCCTTTATCATAAGCCATCCTGCAAATATGTCTGCTTGCACCCACATGACACCCACTTTGACTCAGCCTTTTCGTTTTCTTCAGAAAAAAGGAAATGACTCTAAGATGCATGTATGTGTGATTCTATGTAGGTCTGATATGTGCTGCCACAGATCTGTCTCCTCTCCATTTTCCTTGTGCATACACCTCTCACGCAGTCATTTAATCAATGTTTATTGAATAGTTCCTGGCTTCCCAGTACTGCTCTGGATGCTTTCATCTAGTCAAAGAAGAATACAAAATTATCACTAGATAAGAGGAGTAAGTTCTGGTGTTCTATACCACTGTACAATGACTACAATTAACAGTAGCATGTAGTTTCAAATAGCTAGAAGGAGGTTATTGAATGTTCCTAATGCAAAGAAATGACAAATGTTTGAGATGATAGATATGCCAAATACACTGCTCGGATCACTACACATTATGTATATAAAAACATCACTATGTACCTCACAAATACGTACAATTACAATATGCCGATTAAAAAATAAATAAAAAGTTTACTTTCCACCTAGTAAAAAGAAAGAAAGAAAAATGCAGGTGTACCCAGGGCCTTGTAGAGGATAGTCTAAATGAGGAAACCTAAAATATAACCAGAAAACAATAATCTCAGCTGTCTTGAGACTCATATGATATACTGAGAATAGTAGCTCACCACATAGGTTAAATGACAGCCCCAGGGGTGAATATACTTATTAAAGAAGAATTCTCGGAATCTGGACTTGTCCTTATATTGATGAAGGGGCCATTTGAGAGGGTGGGAATTGGAGAGATTGGCATAAGCCAATGCAGAAAGGTGAGATACAAAAGAATGAGGTCAGGTGATGGGAAATGGGTGGAAGCAAAGGGTAATACACGTAGTCAAGTTGAAAGACGAGGATGAGTGGTGGATGAGCAAAATGACAGGCAATTTTGAGAGGAAATTAGTAGAGCTTGTATATGATATAGACAGCAAGGAGCCACTGTATGTGATTTGGATTGAGTGAATATTATTTTTGAGATAGACTTAGCTGTCTGGAGAGGCGGAGCACAGAGATAAGAAAATCATCTGAAAGATGGTCACGACAATCCCCCCATGATATAATAAGTCGCTCACTAATATGGTTGAAGAGAAGGAGAAGGAGCAAATACAAAACATGAGTGGATTTGGCAATCAATAGTTTCATAGGCTAATTCTTTGAGGATGCTTTTTAGTAAAGTTACCATGCTTTCTTTATAGAATAATGCCTCTGGTCTATGAGTAGGGCAAAAAATGAGCACAATAAAAAGACATAGCTATTATGATTGTTATTATTATAATATCCCATTGGAGATTTAAAGAGAGAATACTAATCTTAATGTGATGTTTTGTGGGCCAGTGCTATGTTAAATAGCTATTAGTTTTTACCCCAAGGTGGCTGCATACCAAAGACGGGTGAGGTGATACACAAGAATATGGCTCGTAGAACATTTAGGGATTAGCTAAAATAAAAGGCACCATATAAATGCAAGGTGTCGTTATCAATAGTCGTTACAGTGCTATTTGTTATTGTTGTCTGGGGAAGTTTATAAGAACTAATTGCAATAGTAGCTCATACTGTAGCCATAAACTGTAAGAAATAATCTTTTGAGTCATAATCTTAAATATGTCTAAAGGCAGCTAAACAGCCTTTGGAAATAAATGAGACTGCTTTGATTTTTACCTGTGACAATGCACAAATCTGGCATTTTCTGATTTGGAAAAGTTCTGAGGCTGGAAATTAAACTGTCAGAGTTGAAAAGTATGGGAATATGAGGACTAAAAACTGTTTAATCAAAGTGCTGGGTACTTTTTCAAAAGGGGTAGGAAATAGATTATCCAATAACAATGTAACTATGTGAAATGCATCTTCTGAACAAGGAGAGATGGAAGAAGAGGAAGAGGGCAAGAGAAACTGGAGATTGCTTTCCCAATTGTTAACAAACAGAAAATGTTTTTCCTTCTTTCTGTTTCATCTATTATGCCAGACAAAATAACAACTGTTATTGGTTTATATTATTATCATTATATTGATATTATACTGTTATTAAAGGTAAACCTATCTTTACCTTTAATTAAAACACTTGCTTTTGAAATTCTATAATCCACTGATTCAACTTTCCGGGTTTCAAAATATTTGATTCCAAAATGGTATTATACACTTTATAGAAATCTAGTGTGTGTATGCTTGTGTATGTTTTCCATCTTTGAGTCTTAATAGTCCTATTCCTGCTATACAGAAGGTAACAGCAAATAATTTACACATCTCTTAACTCCTGAATTTTTAGTGGGCATTTGGCACTGGAGCGTAAATTCTAGAGCTACTATTATTGTTTTTCTAGTGGCTCTTTGTTATCTATAAGTTGATCAGTGTTCAGCCATTTAATTGACAGATTGAAAAGGCCACAGCATATATCATACTCTGTTGTACTGAGGTTTGGAAAAAGTAATTAAAACAAATGTAGAGGGATTTACCCAAATAGAGGTTTCCTCTGTTACAAGGGGGTCCATGCTTGTGTTTGGGGTAGCTAACCTGGCTCCTTTTTAAAAGTTTATTCATCCAATATTTATTTATTCTGTGTCCAGCTCTATTTTTGTGCTAAGACTACAATGGTGAGCAAGATACCCAAAACCTTAAAGAACTTTCAATGTAGTGTTAAGAACTTAAGAGTGTTAAAAACTCTTTTAGCTAATATAAAATTCATGCATTTAGAAATAAGTAGATCTTAAGATTTTTGAGAATTTAGTGGATAGCACTATTTACAATTTGCTTTACTCTTCGTGTCTTCTTTAAGAAGGTGGAACTCTTTTTTCTCATTTCAAGTATTTCTCTCCCTGTTTCCCAGCAGTCATTGTAACAGTGGAGACTGTTCTTAGGAAGAGGGGGAAGAAACACTTCACTCAGCAATGCCAGTATAAGCAAACTGATCCTCACTTTTAGGTTATCGAGCTAAGCTTGAATCATGACACACAACATCCATTACACTAATGATTCTGGAAGCAGACCTTCTTGAGAGATTAATTGAGAGAAACTAGGTGCTTACATTTCTATCCCAGATCCTCTCAACAATATTGCTACGATCTTCCTTGGGAGTTTTCAAATGCTCTTAAACCTAGGTTTGAAGCTGGCTTTATCCTCACTGCATTTTCAACTCTCTATCACAAGCTAAAGCAATACTAATAATAATAATAATAAGTTTGGAAAGCCTCAGTAACACATACCAGTTATTCGTATTCAATTCCTAAGGACATTTTTTTATCTCTAAGTAAGAGACACTGATAGTTAGGTTAAAAGACTTTAAGAACTTTCAAGTAAAACATAAAATTAAAAAAAAAAAAAAGAAGCCTTAAAATAATAAAATTACTAAACATGTAGTTTTACTTTTCACTAATTGTCTCTGGTGTAGTTTTAACCTTTTTTGCTGTCAAATCATGGAAGGATGTGAACACATAAACAATCAGCTGTAATTTCTGTATGCTCAGAAATCATATCTTTTTCAGTCACCAACCTATACCAAGATACTTGCCCAATACCTGATATGCTGTAGAAGCTTAAAAGATATTTTTAAATAGATAAATTTAGTAATTTTTTATTTAACCTTTGTGGGAAATTGTGATAAAACTATTCTGTCTTTATTGTATTGGTAGTTACATGACTGTATGCATTTGTCAAAACTAGTAGAACTGTACACCAAAATAATTCATTTTATTGCCTGAAACTGATGTTTTTGAATGAATAGATGTTCACCTCATGAAGGACCCATGCGTGCCCATTCATTTTTCCCTTTATCCATCAGTCATTTCGAGGAACCACAATAACCCCTGCACTGTTTTGACTTCAAAGAGATACAGATGAACAGACGATCTTTTCCACTCCTCAGCAGGAACTGGTCTTCTCTTCTCCATCTGCTCCTGCACTCCCATCTCTTATAGGTCCTTTGTGGTGTCACCTTACTAGAGTCTCATGGATCCTGGTTCCTCAGAGGACAAAAGGGCCCAGAAGTTCTGGATCCTTTGGACTCAGAGATGACTCACAGCTAAAATAAAGTCCATTTCATTGATATCATGGGTGACAAGAAGTTGTATGATTTTTTTTCACACACTTCTGACAAAAATATGTTCCCAGCTCAAATTAATAGGTAAAAATTAAACTATCAAGTAAGACTCACCTACAGTTCAGTCAACTGATTTTTATTTGGGGAGAAAGGTACTGTGATGATGTTATTAAGATAGTATGAGCAGTAGCAAGAGTAATAGTATTTTGAGTGTGGTGATCACACTTGGTTTCCTACTTAATAAAGCTCAATTTTGTTGTAAGGTTTCCATCCTGCCACATGATTCAATAAAATGTGATCTTATCTGCAGCTAATATATTCTGATTAATCTAAACCAATAATAGTAATTCTATTCCCTTTCTCAGTGATTGGTTTAGAATTTAAAATATCAAGTACTTATTAAACGTTTATTATGTGCCAGGTACTGTTCTAAGCACTTGATTTGAATTAACCCCTGTAATTATCACGGCAATCCAATGAGGAACATAATATCATGACCTCCATTTTATAGATAAGAAATCTGAAGCACAGAGAAATAAAGCAAAAAACTGAAGTTACACAGCTAAGGAGTACAATGCCGGAATTCTGACTCAAGCCATCTTATTTTGGTTTCACGCTCTTAACCACTGTATTAACCCACACACACACACTTGTCCATGAGATATGAGAAAAAAAACTATTGGGAATTTCTCAAAGTTTCCTTATACTAGAGGACTGAATCAACATAGGGAGAAGGGAAAAGCTGGAAACCACAGAGAAGCAAAGGTAATGGTCAGACTTGCCACCCTGGAGTCTGCCCAAACCATGCACTTATTATGTGAAATAATAAACGTCTTTATTGTGTAAATCAGTCTGAATCAGGATGTTCTCATTTTTTATAGCCCAAGTCATCCAAGTAGTTTGAATATATTAAATGCTAATTCCACTGCTTGTCACATAGCAAGTGTGCCACATATAGTATCTTAAGTAAGCTAAAAACCTAACATTGGTTTTATTATGCCCCTATCCAT
>RJWJ010027892.1:0-21836 GCA_004363605.1 Indri indri
AATCCACCCGCTTCGGCTTCCCAGAGTGCTAGTATTACAGGCGTGAGCCACCTCGCTGAGCCTACTCTGCCTCTTTTCTAAAAAGAGCCTGCCTAGCTTCTTTCAACCAAGAGTAGGCAGTCATATGATAATGAATTAAAAGTCTTCCTTGGAGTTTCTGGAAAAGCTTCTGCTTTTCTCATTCAGATGTCAGCCTTTCCCTTTGTTCTTTTTATTGTTGGAATGTAGGTTTGATGACTGCAGTTGCTGCACTCATCTTGTGACCTTGAGGAAAAGACCCAAGGAAGTGCAGAGACTATGTTAGAGGCCCCTTAAAGAGAGCAAAATTGATATTTGTCTAAACTGCTCATTGCGTGAAAAATAGAAGACTACATTCATTTGCTATATCATCACTGGGGTTTTTTTTTTCTTTTTTTTCCTTTTTTCTTTTTTTTTTTTTTTTGTTATCTGCACTAGAAAACTTCCCTAACTGACACACCTCCCACCAGCACTCTATCAGACAAGCTAATGTCCAGCTACCAAATTTCTTGTGGAACATCTATAACAGAAATCATAAACATACAAAAATCACCACCTGGTGATCCCCAGAGATATCCATGCTCTGAGAAACACAGTATTAAGAAAACAGAGAAACACAATGATAAAAAGCATTAAATTGCCCAAGGAAAAGAATCTCTGAATTTATGAGTGTTTAGTGGCAACAGTACTATCACCAAAGAATTTCTGCAATTTAAAAATTTCTATTCCTGGAGGCCAAAGGAAGTCAACGGTGGGCCAGGCTTGCATCTGTACCTGTGCAGGGATCAGGGCTACATTGGCCAGAGAGCAGGGCCCGTAACCAACACTGGTGCTGCCAGCGCGAGCCCTGGCTGCTCTCCAAACACCTCAGTCACTTAGGATGAAAAGAGACACAGGAGCCCTGGAGCGCACAGGGTGACAGGGAACTGACCCTCAGAAGGACAGCTGGCGAGAAACGCTTTTCACCCTCAGAGTACTGCCCAAAGTGGAAATGTGGGGTGCCCCCCTCTCCTCTCCCCCACAACCCTTTTGGGCCCACGAAACTTGTAGGACCTGCATGCTGTGAAGTACACACTTACACGCTATTTGGAAAGAGCGGACAGAGGAAATGGAAAATCTGGGGCCTGAGTCATGCTTACCAATACACAGAAAGTCCCCACAACAGCATCCATGATGGGGACCCGCCCACACATCCAGCTGCCCCAGGTGCGTCGTGGTGGATGTCCCCATTTGTTAACAGTGACCACACGGAAGGCACAGCCACGCGGAGCCCTCGGAACAACCCGCCTCACCAAAGCCATGAAGGCTTATAGGTCACTAGAGCTGTGGACCCCAAGTGTCAGCGAGACCAGAGGTTTTCAAGTACTTTTTAAGCAATGAAATATTTCTTTGATTTAGAAGCTCTTATGAAACCCCAGTTGTTAGAACACACATAAGTAGAGTTGCCTCCAGTTAGAGTGGGGACTGAATCCCCTCACCGCCCCACACACACAGACACGTAGTCATAGTCATGCTGCCACCCCTTCAAGGATCCTGAGACATTTCTACACATTGCTAGGACAGTGCCAAAAACAAACCTCATTTTAACAGTGGGTGAACTGAGGCCCAACTCTGGCCAAGATCAAGCAGCTCATTCATGGGAGAAATAGGACTGGAATCAGGCTCTCTCTGCCAGCCCAAGACCCGTGCAGAGGCAGAAGGGCTGTGTTCATGAGAGTGAATTTCTGAGTCAGGGTGGCTGATAAAGAAACACCAGTCAGTGTCATCAGGTAGTCTGCATGCACAATGTGGTCTTACTCCAAAGCCTGCCTATGTTTGTACCAGTGCTTTGGTATCCTGAGCCACTTACCTACAGCTAGTGCAAAGATTCCTCTAAGGAGGAAATGGTCTTTGTTGGGAGAGAGATTACCTACAGCTAGTGCAAAGATTCCTCTAAGGAGGAAATGGTCTTTGTTGGGAGAGAGACCTTTAAGAGGAAATGGTGAGGCTGAAGGCGTGTGGTGTGTATATACCTCAGCCAAGGCCATGGGGCAAAGGCCAGCCTGCTGTGTAGGGAACTAGGAATAAAACGGGGAAAGGGGAGAGAGAATCAGAGAAAGGGGGAACAAAGGGGCAGCAAGATGGCGGGCACAAAGCTGTAGCTGTCTGTGGAGTGGCCAAAAGGGCATTTTAAGAATGGGAACACCTAATGTTCAACTTCGAGTTGTTTGCATTGCAGTGATGTAAATCCTTCCTTCATCCTCACCCACACCCTGCCCCATAACTTCAAATAAATCTGCCTCTCCCAAGGTGGGAGTGGGGGGAATTTCCATTTCTCTAAGAAATGCAAATTCAGACTCCATTCTGTGCCAAACACTGAGATTAGAGGTAAATGAATAGCATTATGACCTAATAAGACAACAAGTGCAGAAATGAATGGTTTGATTGCATTTACTTCACCGGAAACTATGATTTGGAAGTTGGATCTTATTTTGAAATCAAGCCAAGTACAGATTATTTAGTACTTATGCTTATAGGACTCAAAAATCTTCACAATTTTAAAGGACACTTGGAGATCAACTAGCAAAAACTCTCTATGGCTTTTATATATTTACATATCTATGCTCTTCTTGAACATCTCACAAATAATAATGAAAATCCCTCCTGAGGCAGCCCAATATTGTTTTGGACAAGTCTAATTTTTAGGATATGAAATTAAATATTCATGTCACCCCATAAAAAGTTATTTCTTTATATAACTATATATCCATGTCACCCAGTTTGACTGTAAAGTAGGTCTTTCTATAAAGATGAATTTCAGTCGACCTTCCTATCCTCTCATTGAGCACAATTCAACCTTCCAAGTGCAATGCAGGACAGATCTGTTCTGCCTTCTTCAGGGTAGCTGCAGAAGGCAGCCGTTGAATGAAGGAAGCTGTCAAAATATTTAAAAACAATGATATGTCTGCCTTTACTCTTTCCATCTATAGGCTGGTTATAATTTCTAAGCCTCCCTCATCTAGTCCCCGTCCTCTAAATAAACTCCAGTTTGTCAATATCCCACTTAACCCATGAGGTCAGAAGTGAACACCGGATTCCAGACGTGGTCTTAACTATATTTAGTAAAGTGGGCTATCATTTGTCTTTTTCTAGACATGAATTCTTCCTATGAATTTGTTCAGGACTGCATTGCTCTGGGAGTCACATCACATTGTTGACTCATATTGAGTTTTTGGCTAACTATAAGCTTTTCACATGTGTGGCTAACAAGCAGCATCTTCTCCAGCTAGACCGGTACAATGGTGATGTTTGCACATACATGTTTTTCCTTCTGCATGAGTATAGAAGAGAATAGATTTCCCTCTTCAATGTAATTCTATGAGTTTCACTCCATCATGCCATCCTCTGAAGATCTGTCAGGATCCCGATTCTAACATTAACTATATAATACATTGCCAACTTCATGTCATCTGCGAATTTTGTAAATGATCCATTCTTATATATACAATTCACTAGTAAAAAAATAATGAATGTGATATGTAAACTATGCCACAATAATGTTGTAAAACTATGTAATGAATATGACATTGCTGAGAAAATGTCTATTAAAACCTTTCTCCTAATTAGCATAAATTTATCAGCACTTTTTCAGAGCAGCTATTCAATAGATACAATTGTGTCTCACTATCCAAATCATCCAGTTGTTTTTTCACTTTATCCCAAAAGAGGTCTTGGGAGATGCTGCCAGAGTTTTGCAAAATCCAGCTACTCTCGGTCTACTCAATTCCCTGATCCAATAGACTGGTAACACTGGTGAAAACCTGGTTTTCTAGATTGCAAAAGGGCACAGTTCTTCACTAAGCTGAAGAGGAAGCTAAAATAAGATTCAAGAGCATCTTAAAATTTTACTATGAATTTCATTAAAATTGCTATCTAATTTAAAATAGATAGTAAATTTGTTTCATTAAAATAAAACAAAGAGAGGTTGAGGTATTTAGAAGGCAGTTCAAAAACTTCATTGGCCCTGTGGTTTGGCTAGCAAGCCATGCCTCGGGGGGATTCGGAGACAGCTGGCTTTGCCTTTGAAAAGATATAATTGGTCTGGCTTTGGCATTTGTATGAAGCAAGGTAAAGAGCGGAGCTTGTCAGTTCTGAAAGAGTGCTTTGTGTTCCACACAGGCAGGCGTGGGAGTGGCATTCAAACTACAATGCCATTCTATAATTAAAAGAGTATGTCCTGTCTTTTGAATGTCTCATATCCTTGTCACCCAGTCTAACCTTTAGCTGACTCCAGCAGTCCCTACCTTTTTACAAAGAAACTCTATCTAAGCCTGGGCATAGGCTCCTGTGAGTCTAGATAAGGTTTAACCAGGGAGAGTGATCTTCACTAGAGAGACAGAAGGAAGCAGGGAGGGCTGCCATGCTTTCCTCCAGTGGCCTCCAGCACAAAGGACACACAACAGAACAGGACAGCTTAAAAGAGCCACCAGGGATCTCAAACTCAAATGACAAGCAGGGGACATAAAGGAGGGGAGCAGGCAGATTTGGAAACTGGACAATAGGAGCCCCTTCTGAACATGAGAATAGTCAGGAAGTTCCAGCCAACTACTGCCACACAAGTTTGTGGGATCAGAGTTACTAAATCTTCTGATTATTTTCAAAAGAAGCCAGAAATCTGTAGTTTGGTGAACCTGTTATCATTGAGAACCTAAAACGGACAAATGCAGCACCGGAGCAAGGAAGCGGGCAGCTGGTTACTGAGGCTTTGCTCTCAGCTCTAAGATGTAGAGAGAGGTGATTGATGAGAAACCAAAGTTCCCCACACTGTTGACCTGACAATTTAGCACCGCCCTGGGGATGGGGGGGGGGAGGATGCAAAAACCCTGACTAGGACTGCAGAGTGTGCAATTGACGGAAGCATCCCATGTTAGGTATCTTTCAAAAAATGAGTAAGGTAATCAGAATACTAAAAAGAAACCCAAATTTATTTGAAAAAAAAAAACAGTTGTCATTCCTCTCCTCTTAACCCAGTAATGCAGAAAAGCTCTAAGATGCAAAGCCTTCTGGATCCCTTTGTGGTGAAGCCAGCGAGTGGGGTGGGTGATGTGGGGCACTTTCTGCCTCAGAGGCAGGAGTGTGGCTACCTCATTACTTGATCCCTCAGAATGACCACCCCTGTAGCCCCATTCCCCCCCGAGATGTTAAAGTTTGAAAGTGACCTTAGGGATGCAATACCCTAATTCTTTGCATTAAAAAATCTTATTAGAGGGTAGCCACAAATATGATTTTATAATTGAAAACGTATTTGTCTTAAATTGTATTATTGGATTAATCAATTTGCATTAGATCCTGACGTATGCTCTGGGGGATATAAGTATTATCTTAATTGGGGTTCCCCCAGAAGCAAACCCTAAAACAATGGTTCATGTTCAAGTATTTTATTTGGTTGAGGAGTGGGAAAATGAGAGAAGGCAGACAATATCTGCCAGCAAGCCAGCTACTATGGTGAGTGATTGGGACTTTGTCCCACAGGGAGGCTCTGGGAAACATGTACCATAAAGTTCTGTTGCCTAAGGAGTGAGGGAGCTGAGGTATTCATACACCAACTAATCGTTCTCTTTGGTTAAGGAACTCTAGGAGATATGAGTGGTGTTAATTTTTCTGCATGAGCAAAGTGGCTTTCCTCAGCTTAAAGAAAGTTCTTAGGCAGAGATTGAGGTCTGCTGGTGTGCCCTGAAATAGTAAGTCCCCTGAGATGTGGATGAAACACCAACACCATCTGCTGCACTCCTAAGTCAGTCAAAATCCTACCCTACCACACCTTGCAGTTAGTAAGAAGCCAGAAAATAAACACAACACAATGTGTAGAATGATACATGCACATACGTATTTGAAAGTTAAATTTTCTGAGACACCTCTTAAATATCAACATTCTGTATTCATCTACAAGTAATCGTGTTGAAATCATAGCTAGTTTTGTTTGAGTATTTACTGTTTATCAAGAAAGTTACTTGGTTCCAGCCTTCTTCACTGAAGTATTGAATTCGTAGAGCATTTTTCTCTTTCTTTCTATAATTAATATTCTTTCATTTCTCACCCATTTCTAATTAGGTCACTTTGCTGTATTTTGTATACCATGTTAAGCCCCCATGAATCCTCTTCCGGCTCAACCAGAGAGAAAGAGATTACACAAGCCAGCAAATGAGAGAGGGAGGACTGGGAAGAAGGAGAAAGAGAAAATAGAAAGAATAAAGTGTGGGTTTTTTTCAATTTGATGCAGTGGCCCTTTACAAAGCAAAATGGGTTTGATAAAATCTGACTTTTCTTTCCACTTGTATTATGTGTGGCCTCCTGAATTGGTGAGAAGATGTTAGAGTATTCTCTTGCAGGGAAATGTATGTTCTCCCTTAAAGAGTCCCTCTTGAATAAGTGAAGTAAAGGGTAGATGGCCCTTCTAGAGGAGTTGATGAGAAAGTTCACACTAGATAGAAAAGATGCTAGGAAATTTTACAGAGATGATCCAATGAACAGGTATCCTAGGTCATTTATCTAAAATGCTCCGGTTAGGAGTATTACGTGAAAAGAAAAACGCTTTGAGGAGTGTTGAAAAATGGTCCATGAACCCAAAAGGCATGGTGATTGATACGATAATAACAGAGAAGCTGGGATGATGGGCTATAGTCTCTTTCCAGAACCATCTTGATACACTGGGACATCTGTGGGGAGTTCTAAATGGATATGAGGTTTCTACACAGAGAAAACGTGCAGGACTGATTCAAAGCATGTGCCTGTCAACAATGATATAATTTTTCGCAGTCTTTTATGGAGCCGTCAAACAATAGTGATTACAAAGAGAGGCAGTGCTGTAGAGTGAAAAGAACATACCAGTGCAGCTAAAGACATTGGCTCAAATCCAGCACCACCACCCAGCACTAGCTGGTGGAGCTTGCCACAGTCATTTAACCTTTCTAAGCCTCATTTCCCAATCTATAAAATGGAGCTAATAACAATACCTAAGATTGGTAGATATTGATAAAACAGGATGACTACCATAATCGAATGAGATAAAGGGTACAAAAGTAATACAAATAATGGTTATTAGCATATTTCCCACTGTCAAATTAATCAGTAAGAAGATGGTTTGTGTTGTGTCCTAACATGGTTGTTATCAAAGAATGTAGGAAGATCCTGGACTATAATCTGCCTTTTGATAGCACCCCTATCTGAACTCCATCCCTATCAATAAAAACAGAATAGAGGGCTTTAATCAATAAAAATGGATTTAGAAATAGTGGTCTTGTTAGGTTTGTCATGGGTGAGAACCCGAAAACTATCGTAAAGCCTGTGAAACAAAAGCCGCGGGAGTCTGGAGAGTCCGAGGTTGTAAACCTAACTGTGACCACAGGCAGCTGCAGCTATACTGGCATTCCTATCCCGCCCCCCCATAAGGACAAAGCTACCCCTCCCCTATCTCTGCAGTGTTATTCACTCCCCCTGGAAAAACCCTTTATAAAACCCAAGGCTTTCCCCTCCCTTGGGGGGGTGGACACTTTTTCGCCTCCACCCATCTGAAGCCAGATGCTCCAAATAAACAGCATTTTGCTACACACGAGGCTTCCTGTCTCTCTCTCCACTCTGGACTTAACAGTGTCTCTCACCACTGTAACATCTTGTATTCCAATATCCTAAACTTAGTAACAGAGTATTGACATCTGAAATGTCTCTTACTGGGAAGAGTTATTTCTTTCCTGTTGGTTGCAAATAATAAACAATGTGTACTTGTTTTTAGTTTGGTATTTTTTTTTTTTATCATAAACAAAATATGTGAGCTCTAACTCTACCTCAACCCGAGGCATCATTTCGTTATCAAAAAAGACGCTTGGTCTGGCATGGCCATATAAAAACCCAAAGCCCCTGTGATTGCATACACACTACTTGACTGCCTGTATGCGCCAGGACAATACGTCACTGAGCATATGTATGTCTCTGTTCAAAAGCAATCTGTCAGGTTAACATCCCCTGAGATACACGTATGCCACCATTTTTCCGGGGCCAAGTTGCTTCAGTTTGAATTCATCATGTATTGAGTAAGTTCTAATAACCAAGGTTTTTATGCTTAGGTTTGTTGGCTTCCTATTCAAGTTTTTAAAAGACATCCATAACCCTTTATGTTTGGCCTGCAATCCTAGTACAGTTTGGGTCAATTGTGAAGATTTATTGATTGCTTTACTTTGAAAACACTAATGTGGGATCGGGAAGATGGGAAAATTTCCCACACAATGCTGATTATATAAAATAAGATAGCAAGAGAAAGACGAAGGCTCCAAATCTATTTATTCATTATTGGCTAATAAAATTTTAATAATGGGTTTGCTGAAATAAACCCAATGGTCAGGTGCCAGATCAGCTCTGCTATTGATATGCCGTCAAGGCAGCCAGCTGCCAAGTCCTCTGTTATCTTTGGCACCAAGTGATGTGTTCTTACATCAGTATGCTGCGTGTGAGTAGCTAGAAATAGAAAGCAAATAAATCAATTGGGTAATTGCATCAAAATAAATCATGGTCCTCAAACATTTAATTGGATAGATAGTTTGTAAGAACACTTTAGCCAAAATCGGTCTCAGTAAGTAGATAAAGAGTAGACTTGGGTCAGTGGCAATTAAATCACTGTGTCCATAACAACCACCACTAAAAACCACAGCCATAGTTATTTCTTTAGAGTCCAAGAAATGTCATTCTTATGCTTAAACATGATTAGAAAGTCACACTAAAAATTGATGAGTACAGGACACTTCCCAGAAGTGTCCCCTCCAGTGGTGAGGGGACACCTAGAAATTTTATTCTTCGAGAGCTTGTGATATTTCACAGATGCCTTACAAGCTAAATGCATCTATTCTTTACCAATAACTTCTATAGCAAAAGGTAAAATCTCTTTCGATTAACTACTCAAAATGCTTGTAGATCAAAGTGGAAGAATGAATGAATAAATGAATATGATAATTTAGTAATTTTTTAAATTAAGTATTAGATGTTAATGCTTATTATTTTAATATTTTATCAATAAAATCGCTAGAATGTACAAGAAATGGAGGTATGTATTGAGAAAGTTGTAGCAAAAGCAGTATATTGCAGAGGAGTATTCTCCCTGGAGCAGGGTTGAGAAGAGCATGGCATATGTGTGGAATGGCCTATTTATAAGTTTATTGAATTTAGATGTGGTATCTGGCACACAAATCTCCATTTTTATCCAAGACCCCAATGTTTGGATCAAAATGTAATTTCTTAGAAACGTCCTAGGCAAGCATGTGTTTCAACAATGCCTCCCAATTTATGGCCCACATTCTTCAGTGGAAGGCAGGATGGATGCCTTTCTTCTCAGCGGACCTCAAAACTCAATCCAGAGCTGATTTTTAGATCATAGGACTAAGTTAAAGAGGAAAATATAAAGTAGATCCTTTGGCCTAAATGACCCGCTTTACCTCTATACCACTTGAATTCCCTAGAAAATTGCTGATACCGACATTACATTTCCAGTAATGCCAGAAAAGCCAAAAGACAGAACACACAGACCCCACGTTTCACTTCAGCCATCCAGGTCTGCCTCTGCCAAGCCTATCATTTTCAGTGAGTATTAAATATTCAGGTTTTCCCTTTTTCTCATTTATATTAAGCCAGGCAGCTGTCTATGTGGGTCTAGTCATCATCAGATGAAAGAGGACTCGGCTACATTTGCCAGCCTGGACAGAGATATATCCTGGCTCCATGGAATGTTGGAAACCAAGATGGATGGAAAATATGGGCTAAGAATCAATTTTTGGAAAAATAAGAATATACCTTAGTTTTCCTTTCTCCTGCTACTTTTGAGTTTGCATTCATCTTCCTTAAGGTGTGTTTTTGCTTAAATCATTTGCTTCATTTACATTGCCCCGTGTCAAAATTGCTACTCTAGGACAACTGACAGACATTTTATTTTCTGGGAACAGCCTGTTTTCATACATATTATTAACAATGACTAACATTGAGGCCTTACCATGTGCCGGGCACTGTACGATGTTCTTTTAAACACATATTTAATAATCATGACTCTGAGGTGTGTTCTATTATTATCCCCTTTTTATAGACAGAAATGGAGGCTTGGAGAGGAGAAACGATTTGTGAATGGTCACACTGCTTATTTGTGAGATAGAATAATTTAACCCAGGCCTCTCGGTCTCCAAAGCCCATTCAAGTTTCTAATATGACTGTTGTAGACTTACTGATCCAATTAACAATTAAAAGCCCCGAGAGAGATAATAAAGGACAGATTCTGTGTACCAATACTTTAGTATTTTTCGACTGCTGATTTAGGTAATATTAGAAACTGCAGGGGGCAGAAAGAGTGAAAAGCATTAATATCAAAATAGGGAACATCGTGTTGCCTTCTTAGTTGAGAGGGGAGATAGATTGTGGTTATTACCACTCAGGTAGTAATTTTGTGTGTAGTCAGATCCATGACAAAAACCACAATGACCACAAAAGCAACAAAAAGCCATTCACACGCCCTCACTGTGCTTGAGCCTCAAGAACATCAAGTTCTCTTTTCTGTTTTTTTGAGAAACTGTTGACCTCTTTTGGTGAAAACTGAATCATCAAAAAGCAGAAATTCCAGCGTCATCTGATTGTTCACTAGTTTGTTCACAGAGTACATTATGCAAAGCACTGAAAATAAAATATTATTAAAATAAGATTCTGACCACACAGAAGTTGCTGTCTGGGAGAACTAGACGCATAAAAGGAAGCTTTGCCTCAGCGTGTGCTAAGTGTGCAAAGTGCAGCCGAGGCAAAAATGTGGCGTGATCACCTACAGCTGCATCATAAAACATGGCAGTAGGCCATGTGGAACACATCACTGTATTTTCATTTCCATTCTTCCTCTCATTAAAAAAAACTAATAATAATAATTCTATAGGCTTCTTGGCCTCAAGAAAAGACATGTCATCTTATATCAAATGTTTTCCTTTAGATTACAATTTTCTGTCCAGTCAGTCCTGTGACAAGAATCGTATCAGTCTGTGCCACATAACTATGCCGGGGCGTGGGACGGCAGAATCCAAGCTTGAGTCTTGCTAACATGGGTTTCTCCCTCAGTGGAATTCTCTCCAGTGAGGCTACGTAATGAGAAAATTGCTGCCCCTGAGTTCAGTACCTGAACTTTTCCTCCCCACACAGGACAGGTGACCATCTTCCACTCAACCTCTTTTGGGTTGGTTTTCCAAAATCATCACCGTTGCCACAGTCCCTCATTCTTATGCACTGAACACCACAACAGGTCAGTCAGAGTCCACACCTCGCCATCAAATGGCCATACCTCATCCAAACTACAACCGACTTTCCCTACTTTGTTCAAGTTGGTTTCCTCAGTGGCCCACTGGTTTCCTCAGTGGGCCAACTCTCTCTCTCTGTCTATACAGCCGTCAGGTTCTTCCCATTTAAAGCCTTTCCCAAGGACTTCAACTCCCTCCTGAATTGCACAACACAACACTTTGGGCTCTATCAGAAAATTAAGTGCTTGATTGCATAGGATCTTGTAGTGCTTTCATTAATTTCTTGTGTATATGTCTAAATGACACCTCTATCACAACAAAAAATTGTGCCTCATATATAGGTAGACTATATAATTTATCACCCAAACTGAGAACAAAAAGAGGGTATTAATAATTACTCTTGGATCTCAGACATAAACAGAGGGAGTCCCTGGAAAGCCAGGACTGATGGTCACCCTATATTATTTGTATCAGTCATAGACCCTGGTGTAGAACTCAAGTCAATAATTGCTTGTTCATTTAAATTACTGCACTGCTCTCCAAAAGACAAACAGAATTCTTTTTTTTTAAATTTATTTTTATTTCAGGATATTATGAGGGTACAAACATTTTGGTTACATTTTATGACTTTGCCTCACCCAAGTGAGGATTAGAGGCATGCCCTTCCCCTCTGCCATGCCCACCGCATCCATTAGTTGTGAGTTTCCCCACCCCCAACCCCCTAATCCCTGGAGAATATTACCACCGTATGAGCACCATAGTGTTAATCAGTTAATGCCAATTTGATTGCAAGTACAAGTGGAGGCTATTCTTCCAATCTTGTGATACCTCACTTCAGATTATGGGCTCAAGCTCTATCCATGAAAATGTAAGAGGTGCTAGATCACCATTGTTTCTTATAATTGAGTAATATTCCATTGTATACATATACCAAATTTAATTCTATTTATAGATCTTCGGAGTAAATTTTGGGGGGTTGCATAGTTGTATCACAAGGATTGTTGTGAATTTTTTTAAAATTGAAACACAGAAAATAAGAGGGATATGGGTAATGCTTTAAGCTGTGGGAGCCAAAGGGAAGGAATTATGAAGAAGATGGTATATTAAACAGTTTAACTTTATTCTGCAGGTGGCAGAGCACCAATAGTGACTTTCAAGCAGTGGAGTAATTTGGCAGCTGATATGTGAAGGTGTGTGTTTAAAATGGTGAAGGACAAACTTGGAAAGTCTGAGAATGGCTGCAAGGAGACCTTGGATGACTGTAACCATAGTCTAATTAAGAAATGATGGGGGCTTGAACTTGGCCAGTGGCAATGGCAGATGACATATATTTCAGAGATTTTCAGACTTATTGTGTGGGAGATGAAAAAGAAGGAATCAAGATAACTAATTTTCTGGACTTTCAGGAAAATCAGTGGATATATCCAGAAGAGTAAGATTTGCCTCACAGAAATAACAAGCAGAATGCAAGGGAACCAGACATCTACCGACATTCCTCCATGTGTTCTCTTCCTAGTAAGCTCATTTTTGCCAGTTCCCAGCATTGCAGGAGTAGGGATTCCCATGCCTGAGATGAGTATCAGAAAAACATCTAATCTCAGTGAAAAACTAAGAGCAGAACATGGATCTAGGATCAGGTCTCTCATCACACTATGGTTCTTCTGGAATGGGAAGAGCATATTCATCCATTGCATGATTCAGGTTCATTTCATGGGTAACTTTGCTTATCCACGTTAAGCAGAAATCTGCTCCCTCTTTCATAGCAATACATCATAAGACTACTGCAGAATCGGTAATATTTAGTTATCATTCTTTTCTGATTTCCTTGGAATAAGGACTGTATACACAATGGTATTTCAAGATCGTGTAGAAAAACTGCCTCCCAAACCGTGATGGAGCTAAGAGACCAAAGAAAGACTTAGACAAGTCTAGCTTGGCAAAGTAAATGACTTTATTAGAGATTGCACACAGGGGCACTTACTCCTCCTGGTCAATACAGAAATCCTGTGGGCACTTGCTCCTGGTCAGGACAGGCACTCTCAGGGCACTCACTCCTGGGCTGTAGCGAAAATTCTTTGGAGAGTAAGATCTGCACCATCTTTGCACGGTGTCGCCTTAAATCTCTTCTTTGCAGTGAGTGACGCAGAACTCTTACATTATATCATCGCATGTTCACATTAAAACAAATCAAGCATGTCCAATACAATCATCATGTGTCTTCATACAACCCATGTTATGTTAATGATATTATAATTCTCCACTAGGTGGAGATTTTAGTATTACAATTACTTAAAGGGTATTATAGGTCAGCTAATGCACTCCTAATGCAGTCAAGGCTGGTTTACAGCAGTTGCCTCTGCCTCAAAAAAGTGCTGCAGCCTATCTCTTATGCCTTGTACCTATCTTTTGGCAGTTGCATAATTTACTTTGTACCAATTTTGTTGAGCACTCCAAGCTAGCACAGCACAGTGTTCCTCTCTGTGTGGTGAAGACTTGCATTTTTCCCTCAAATGGAATGCTGTTACATACCTAATGTCAACCACAGTATCTGGTCCTGAATTAATTGAATAAATGCTGAGTCATTTAAGGAGCAACTTTATAGTCTAAACTGACTGATGCAAGTACAACTTGTCCATGTCTCCCAGTGAGAAATAGAATCAAAAATTCAACCTGAATGTTTGGCATATAGAAAAGAATTATCAATTGGAATTTTCAGCTACTGTTCAGCTTATGGTGTAATCGTAGGTCACCTGACTCACTTTTTAGAATCTTTCAGTTTTTGTAAACAATTTCTACACAAACTTTCCACAAATTATAATTTAATCAGTGACCTTAAATGAACATTTATCCATTAAACCAGATATTATTTTGCACAGTTGTATATTGACCTCAATTTTTCTCTTCCCTCCAATAAAAAAGAAACAACATAAATATGCCTGCTCATTTGTAAGCAGAGTCATGCACTCCTTACCATATTAAGTGATCCTAAGTCACTTCATGCTTCTGAAACCTGTGACCACTGGGAAGGAAAAAAGTCTTTGGCCTAACTTATCCCTTAATGTGGCCCCAAGACTAACAGCCCTCAGCAGAAGGAGAATCCATTGTATTTTAAGAAAAGCCTGGTTCAGCAAAAGGAAAGAGTAGCTCTCCTACTTCTCCTAAGTAGAGCTATTCTTCCAATATGACTGGAGTTAAGTATGACCGTTGAAGCAGACGAAATATACAACAGTATATAATATAGTTTCAGGAGTTCTGGGAAGATCCTTCTGGCCAAAAATAATCTCCACCCACTGTTCAGCAATACCTCTATGAATATGGAGTTTCTAACAACATAACTAAAGACAATGCTTTAAATGTGTACAACCCTGGAAAAGATGACTTCTAAAAACTGCATGTCAATACATAGGTGGTTTATACAATACTCTGTCTTGAGAGTAGGCTTTAATAAAAAGGAAAAATGAGTGCCTCGCTATCCAAAGGCTACCATGCTTTAATATTCACCTCTAATTCTGGATTCTGTGTAGTCTTTTTCTGAAAAATTATGGTTCAAATGTCTATCCCGATCCTGTGCTGCCCAATGTTATTGTGTGTTTATCTAATTCCTCTGCCAGAATATAAACTCTAAGCATTTGATGGGATATTATAATTCTTTGTATTCTCAGTATCTTATAGATATAGTTAATGCCCAATAATAATTACAAATATTTATAGAGGTTTAACTGTGTGTCCAGCAGAGCACTAGCTCAATGGTCTCATTTATTTATTGTTATCAGTAACAACCTTTTGAAGTAGAACTATGTTTCCTTTCATTTTAAGATTAAGATACAGGGGCTTGGGGCAATTAGGTAATTTATCCAAGCCACAGAGCCAGCAAATGGCACAAGTAAAATTCAAGTCCAGGAAGTCTGACTCTAGAGCCCATGTTCATGACCACCACCCACCATACTGCCTCTATGAGTATTCGTTAAACCAGAGGGAAGAGCACAAGGGCATTGGGTACTTATGGTTACAACGGGTGCAGAAAGGAAAAGCTGACTGTGATGAAAATCGGATCATTCCACACCTAAATTCTGTGAAGAGTTGTCCATACCCAATGGCTCAGGCCCAAAGACTTTGATCAATCCAATAAGGGCGTCTTTCTCATTGAAGATGAAAAAAGGGAGGCAATCGTATCTATGTGTTGTACGGAAGGAAGTCTTGAGACATTGCTTCCCAATGAGGAACTTCTAAAAGAAGGAAGGAAAAATAAGTCCAGATGGTATTTTCAGATGTGTACATATTAAAGGAATATCCAGTCATCTAAATGATTTTTTTGTCATTTTTTTAACCATGCCACATACATTTTCTCACTCAAGTAGCTGATGTACTGCCCATACACAGATACAGAATCTAGAATAAAATGTGAAAACTAAAGTAAATGAAACAAATCATTAGCGACTCCTCAGGGACGGAAGAGGAAATAGGGGGAAATGTCTCTGGAAAACCTTATTAGATCCCTGCTGTTGGAGAATTTCCTGTCATATCATAGAGGTCAAATATTGAGGAGCTATATTCCTTGTCATGTGTGACCCGCCACTTTTGCCTAAAGGAATCCTGAACTCCACAGGTTTGATGTTGCTACTGAGAATGACATAAAAATATAAATAAGACAAATGCTATCGATATTAAATTACTTGATCCTGGAAGAAAGATCTCCTCCAAAAAACCTCATTTTGGTTTGAGAAGCACTTGAGAAGTCTAATACAAAATCTTTCCACCTTCCCCACCATCCTGCCTCTTTATTCCTGTTCCACCTTTGACTACACAACGTATGACCTCCATTGCACCAAATTTCTCTTCTACACTCCCCTGGTAAAGACGAGCCTCCCATTTCTAACTCCCCAGTGTTTTATTCCTTTGTCTCGTCTGTTTGAAACAAATGGTGGTAAGTTATGTAATCAGTTTCCATCACCAACCATAACAAACAAAACATTGGGTATTTTCCCAGCAGTTTTCAAGCTTTTTATCCCCCTTCTTCTTATTGTGCACTGGTGTTTTGTATTATTGATAGGAAAATTATTCAAAAGAAGAAAAGCTTATTTTATTTAATAATACCTTAAAGAGCCAATTCTTAGTTTTAGCCTCCAGAGTAATGAGCAAATCTGAACTGTGGCCTAACTCCAGTCAAACCAAAATAAAGCCGCAAGAGTGAACAACTCAGTAGAAAGGGAGGTGTTATTGCCCAAAATGGATGTTTATTTGGAGATCAGAAATTTTTTTTAAAAATGAGATATAAGAAAGCAGAAATTTATTAAAGTGGTGCAGATGGATAATCCTAATCTTATTTTTAGTTAAAAGAAGAAAAATATCTATAACGAGGCACGGATTTCACCAGATAAGGCTAATATAGTCAAAGAGTAGATTTTAGGCCTAGAATATCAGAAATTATACATTATTGCATACTAGTAATAAAATTTTACAGTGGCATACACTGCAGCTATTCCAAGTACCACCCTAGAAGGTAAGTAGAACTGACTTGGCTTAGCCCCACCCTGGCTGAGAGCACTGTCCTGAGAACAGGAACCACTGTTGCTGCTTTATTTTCACTGGAGTTCCAGTGCACTGGGTGTTCCAAGAGAAAGGCAGCTAGTCCATCATGGAGCTAAAACCCAAACCCAGGCATTCTGATTCCAATGCTTACCTGCTTGATAACCTCTCAGTGTCTCAGTTTCTTCAACTGTTAAATGAAAATGATAATATTAGCTCCCTAAATAGATTATTATAAATATTAACACATTAACTGCCATGTGAGTTGTATTTAATTTCCTATGTATACAATAAAAACATCTGTGTATTATATTAGCAGTACATTGAAAGAATAATCCACCAAGACCAAGTAGGGCTGATCCCAATAAGGCAAGAATAATACAGGATTAGGGAATATGTTAATATAATTCACCTAATATTAATGTAATTCATCCTATTAATGTATCTGAGGAGAAAAAATCATATAATCATCTCCTTAGATGCTAAAAAGACAAAATTTAAAACCATTCTTCATTTTTAATAATTAAAACATAAGTACAGATGAGAGGGGTTTTTTTGCCCAAATCCAGCATTATGCATAACCGAGCAATTCCCACTAAAGACAAAAGCAAAAGAAAAATGGTCACTATTTCTACTATTATTTAACATTGTACTGGAGTTAGCGGCCAATGCAATTGAACATAAGAATAAAATTGGAGATAAAAAATTAGCAAAGAAGAGAGTAAATTTTCATTTTTTGCAGATGATATGATTTTATACCTTGAAATACAAGGGGATTAACTAGAAAACTATTACAAACAATAAAAGAATTGAGCAAAGTAGCAGAGTAAAAAATTATTGCACAGGAATCAATGGTTTTCATGTGTACAGAAGCCAGCAAATTTAAAGACACAATAAGATAAAAGACTCCATTCATATTAGCAACAAAAAACATATATAGAACACTTAATAATAAACATAGCAAGAAATTTATTAGACCAATGGACTAAAACCAATGTGCCTTTAAGGGGCACAGATGGACAGGTCTTGAACAGGATGTCTCCAAATCACAAAGATGTTAATTATCATTAATTAATTAATACATATAACACAATTACAATAAAAAATACTGTTAGTTTTTAATAGACAAGGAGATTCCAAAATATATGGAAAAATGTATGTATAATGATAGGTGAAAAAACCACTGAAAAAGAACAGCAATGAGGATGGATTAGCCCCAAGAAATATTAAAGCATATTATAACACCTTGATAATTTAAAGAGTACGGCACTAGTATATGAATGGACAGACTAAAAAAATAGAACAGTGAGTCCAAAGATAGGCCCAAATACATATGTAACTTTAATTTATGATAAAGATGTCTGAAATCAGTGGTAAAAACATTTCAATATATGATCTTAAAACAACTAGGTGTGCATCTGGAAAAGAATCAGGTTGTATCAATATCTCAAATCATGCTGCAAGAAAGATTTCTGAGAGATAAAATAACTTAATTGTAAAAAAATGAAGCCCTAAAGGTAACATAAGAAAACATTGAAGAATTATTTTATTGCATGAGAGTGCAATGGGCTTAAGAAAAACTCGAAAAGCAAAAGATCATAAAAGCAAATACCGGTGACTGTAATGATCATTCCAATACCTTGGTTCTACTGGCTATTAACTCCACAGGTACCTCCACCTTATAAGAGGTACCTTGTAATTACCAATAATCATGACTTCTCCATAATATCAATTTCAAGAACATACTCTCTCACAGCAGTGCCTCTAGTAGCCTTGCTCCAACCATCCTTTGAACCCACCATGCTCTACAGACTATTGATTCCATCACCTTTTCATTGCCCCGCACCTCTCTAATATCGTCACAGTCCCCCTTAACCAGCTTAACTCTAGGATCAATCATTATAATCACTCCCTTAAATAAGCCCTCAAAACCTCTTGCCATCTTTTTCTTCATCTTGCTACAAACAAATATAATAATTAAATCTGTCTGCTTGTTGTACACTTGAACCAAGGAAGCTGAACGTGGCTCGGAAAACCATATCTTCATGCTAACTATTCTCATTTTAATTCATGATTCATGGTCACTGACCTCCAGGAGACATTAATGCTGCCCAATGATTCCATTTGTTCTTCCACTGTCTTAGCTATTCTATTCCTTCTCTCTCCGCAAACTTCCAACTCCTTTCGCACTACTGTCCCTGTCAGATGATGACTTTGCTTATATTTCACTAAGATAAGAACAATAAAAATAGAACTTTGGTGATCTCCTTATATAACCACTTGCCTTCATTTATCCCCATATCTTCTACTTTTTTCCCTGTTACACTGGATAAACTGTCAATGTTCCTAACTAATGCCGCCCCATAACTAGGCTATGGATTAGATTCCATGATCACTCATCTCCTGTAGGTTACTATTCCAGAAAGTCTTCCCTTTCTTTCAGCAGCAGCATCTTCCCCGCCCCCACTTCTATCTAGATCTTTCCCTGCAGCATGTAAACATGCTGTTATTTCTCCTGAAACTCTCTTCTACATAACCTACTCCCTTGGAGATCTCACCCAGTTTCCTAGCCCATAAATGCATGATGATGATTCACAAATATATGTCTCTAGATCAGAACTCTCCCCTGAGCTCCGGACTCTAATTTCCTATTTAACTTTTTTACTTGGATATCTAACAGGCACCTCAAATTGAACATGCACAAAACTTAGTTGCTAATCTTCCTCTGCCCTCATTAAGATTGCTGGTCTGTCCTTCTAGTTGGTCAGGCCAATGAACTCAAAGTTATCGTTGATGCTTCTCTTTCCTCCACAGCTAGAATCCAACTTATTAGCAAATCTTGTAAGCTCTGTCTTCAGTGTATTTATTCTTGCCCCTTCTCACTGCCTCTGCTGTTACTGCTCCAGTCTAAGACACCATTAGCTCTCACCATTAGCTCTTAATTATTGCAGTAGCCTATTAACTGTTCTTCATGCCCATCTATCTTTGTCCCCTTCAGTTTTTTTCTTCCACAATAGCCAGAGTAATTCCGTTAAAATCAAAATCAGATCAGATCATTCCTCCACTCAAACCTGCCAAAGCCATGGTTCCCAGGGAACCCTGGGGCCCCACAGTGAACTCACCAAGGTGCTCTGAGATATCTTAAATTTCTAAGAGAGAAATACAGATAGTCAGTATCCTTTGGACACAAGGCAAAATAGATTCCACTACATTTTTTCCTAACGCTGTCATAAAGCAGATTTTCAGCAGTTGCTGTGATAAAAAGCATGTACCACATAAAAACAAATGTGCAACAGAAAATGAGTGTGGCAATATCCAACCTGATTCCAATCTTTGAGAATTTGTGCTGTAAGCAAGTGATGCACATATCCCATTAGCAAGTAATTGTGATTAGTTAAGAATGAAATAAAAATACTTTTCTCTTTCAATTTATGTGTATTATTTTTTAAACAGCTACTAAGATGTTAGGATACAGATACTTATTAAGTTCTTTGGCTGTAACTATTCCATAAATGATGCTGCTAGGTCTTTCTTTTAGCCTAGAAGTATGATGAAAAAATTCCAGATACAATGGCCCTAAGTTGAGAAGAAACTAAAAAAGAGAAGAAACTAAAGAACTAAAAAATATCAGGAAAAGTGATTGAAAAACAGCTTGGAGGGGGCAGCAGGGCCCAATTACACAGAACATCAGAGGATCAGAGGCCATAGTGAGAAATTTTGATGTTATGCTAGGAGCAATGGAAGGCTTGAAGTTATTTTAAACAGATGAGTAATTTGATCCAATTTACAATGTTAAATGATCAAGCTGCTCTACAGAGAAGGAGTTGAGAAAGGATGAGAAGAAGTGGAGAACCTGCCAGGCATTTATCTAGTCCAGAGAACTTGGTGGCTGGAACCAGACAGGGGTAATAGAGGTAGAAGTGTGTGGACATCAAGAGCATTTTGTAAGTAAAATCACTGTTGGTGAACTGATGGATTGAATGAAAGGAGTAAGGGAGATGGGAATATTGCAGGGGGGGGGGCTCATAAACTTCTGGCTTGAGCAAGTAGGTGCCCCTACTTAAAATATAGGGAGGAACAAGTTTCAGGCAGAATATCAGAGCTTAGGTTTAGATGTTTTAAACTTAGATACTTATGCAACAATTTACAGATGGCAGTCAGCAGGCATTTGGGTTTGAATATGGAATCAATATCTCTTTCCCTAAATATGTCATGATTCCTTATTCCTCCTTCAGTCTATGTCTTACTGACCTCTTATCTGTAGCCACTAAATGCCCTTAGCATATACAATCTCATCCAAGCCCAACTCAAATGCTTCTCACCAACACAGCACATTGGGGTCTCCATCTGGAAGTGTGCACAAAATTTAGTTTTGCTGTCATAAACCTAGTCTTCAGAATGCCTAGATGGAAGCAAAGACAACCATATGTTTTTCAGTTTCCAAACTATTCCTTGAAAACAAACTTGCTTCACTTGGCTGTTGACAGCCTTTCTTACAATTTCTCTTCTCTTAGGGTTGTATTGTCCTTATCTCAATGGCTATTACTAAGAGTCCTATGGCAAACTAAGCAAACCACCAGAATATGAATATGCTGCCTTCGACTTTGAATTTTCCTGCAGCCTGAATCCTTCTGCTCGACTGCTACAGTTTAGCAAATCACATCACCATGAATCTTGGTAGCTAAAATTAGACTGGAGTTTGGAACTCCCCTATTGTCGTGTATTTTGGACTGTCTACCACCTAATGGGTGCCAATTTTCTCTACTTTGACTTACTATCCCAACGTGGGGTTCCATCATGCCTCACCTACACCTGTTTTATTGACAAAAATCTCCATGTCTTTGTACTAAATTTATTTTCTTCTTCTCTGGAAGCCCATATTTGTCCTTTAAAATTCAACTGAGGCACTGGCAGTACCTTAATTTATTCTCTCTTGAGAGTGTTCTTGTTAAACTCCACACTAGAACTGAATATGTTCTTCACATTATCTTTAGTTGTTTTGTGGCAGTT
>RJWJ010027893.1:0-21838 GCA_004363605.1 Indri indri
CGCCCCAGGCAAGAGAGTGAGATTCTGTCTCAAAAAAAAAAAAAAAGTGAGCGAGGAGAGAGGACTGTATCCAGAGGCATCATCAGCTGTGGCTCTTCAGAGAGACGGGCAGGTGAATGGAGGGGGAGGCAGGAGGGTGGCAGGAGGGCGTCCCTGCGCGGAGCCTTCAACAGCTAAGCAGCAGAGCACCGGGAACAGCGCGACGTCTGGGCGGAGCAGGGCGCTCTCACCGTATCCAGCGCACAGTTAACGCGCCTGGCCGCGGGCGCCAGGGTTGTGCAGGGAGGCCATCAAAGCCACAGTGGAAATAATAGAAAAAACCACTAGAAACCAGGGAGAAACCCCTTGGAGGTGAATGAGGAAGGTAAGGAATTACATGGGTTATTGTGTTCGTATGTTTTTCTTTTGGTGCAGGTATGTATTAATATATGTGTCTCTATTATCTATATGTGAGGTTTTGACTAGTGAAAAGGTCATAAGTGATATGTTTTGTGTGGAATTTTTTAAACATTGAAATGGATGCTAACATTTAAAAATTGAGACTACTTCATATAAAAAGAAGTTCTTTTGTGATTTATCTCCATAAATGAAATGGTCTGGGGCACTTTCTCACTTGGCAGCCATCCTCAGGAGCTGCCTGGTGGTGGTGCCTCCCTTGGGTAGCACAGTTGCTTTCCTGTGCCCTGGTCCTCACCGCTCCCTCTTGTCTACCCCAACCTACTCCATTCATATCATACACTGTCCTTGGCCCTTTAAGCACATGAGTTTGCAACCCCTAGGCTGGAGGTTCTAACTAGTCAGTAAGAAGGAGGAAGTAGAACACAGCGAGCCCGTAAATCATCATGATTAAACGCAACGCATCATGATTAGAGGCAATTTCAGAGCCAGATCTCAAAGGCTATCTTATTTTTAATAATCCACAGATTTTGAATGTAACTTCTACTTTGTATTTCTTTTGAAATATAAATGTAGATATACAAGTACAGATTCACATTCCCTCACATTCCATATTCACAATTCTGAAATTCACAGGCACAAACTTTTACGTTTTTAAATTAACTCCATGTTGGCGAGACCTGAGCTGATGTGGGACTCTTTATACAGTTTACTCAGCCCACTTGGTGTGACTATTCCCATATTTCACTGCAGAAATATTAACGCATCAGTTATGGGGTACATAATACATGCCTGTGCACCAGAAATCCCCAAAGTTCTAAATTCTGGCACCAGGGGTTTCAGGTAAGGAATTGGAATCTGTAAATACCAATTTTCACATATTTATGCACTAAGATATGACTTTCTCCAACTGAGAAAAAAATGTACCCTTTTGGGGAAACGGGGTGAGGTCTAAAACAGTATTTTAAAAATAACATTTATAATAATAAGCACTAGTTGGGGTGGTCAGTCAATCTTCTCAACTGAGCAAGTAGTTGGAGGGAAAAAGCACACATGTGATTTCACAACAGTTTTTTGCCAACAGAAAGCAGAGGACACAAGTTTATTAAGCAACAAGTCGCTTCTCTTTTCCCCATCCCCAGACAAACCTCTTAACGTTCCTTAAGCACCGAGAAACACACATCCTTACACACCAGTGATCTCGAAAGGGAGGTGAGAGGCTGCAGCCATCCTCAAGTCTACTCACTAAACTAAGACTGGTCATCACTGCATTTCTGTTCCAGACACCCTGGCATGCGGCTTGCCCAAGACACTAGACCAGCCTGTATTCCCCCAAATTGAGGCTTAACCCACTCAAGAGATAACCCACCAGTTTTCGTGTCAGCTAGAAGTCAGGCTCTGCGAGCTTCCAAGAACACATTACCATGCATGAGCTTTCTAGACAACACCATCCCCTGACACATTTCTGACTGGACTTTGACCAGGATTTGCAGTTGCCTGGTGTTCCGTCTATTTTCTCTACTGGGGTGGTGGGGAGAAAAATCATTAAGGAGCCTGATGTTACGACAGAAAGGCAGGCTCCCCGATGGCCCCCTCTTAGCCAAGTGGAGTCGAGCTGTTTGCAGCAATGCTAAGCATCTCAGACAGCCATCTCATGGATGTTCCAGCAGCACCCTACCTCTGCCCTGAGCGCACAGTACTGAACGGCGCCCGGATACCTGCTTGCTAGGCAGAGAAAAGCATGTACCTGGTTCTGCGCCAAGCCGGAGAGCGGACCCACTTGGTATCACAATAGCCTAAGATCTCCAAGAAACCCTTTTTTTTAAAAAAGCTTTTTCTATGAAGCCAGAAAACATACTGTTGAGTTTGCTGTTTTCAACTGCACCTGAAGCTATGGAGCCCCTACAAAGGAATTTGGATGAGGTTTTTCTCTCTTTTTCCTCTTTAATCTCTAAGGAATTGCCACTAAACCAGGGCCACGTTGGCAAAGGCAACACCGACTGAGCCCTTCTCAAAGACAGCATCGAGAAAAAAAAAATAGATGCCCTGCTACATTGATATCCCAGAATACTTTTTATTCCCCAGTGCCCATCTGTAAAAGGCATTGCTCGCTTTGCGACAAATAAGAGGATAAATGTGCTAGCATTCAGACTCCGCAGCCAGGCCCTGCGGGGCTGGTCCCTTTACTGAGAATATCTACATTCCCCCTCCTGTAATGACGGCAAAGTGGGTCAGAACAAGAAAACGGTCCAACAAGGGTTTCATCTCGTCCTTAGTTATTACATGCCTGAAACAGAACCACGGGTGGAAAACACCTTTCCATTCCTGCACTTGCGGTGCGGGTCTGATTTCTCTTTTGATTATTTTCTAAAACCTTTTCTTTCAGATTATATTTGAATTTGTTTCCTCTGAAATGCAAAAGGGCCTGTCCGCGTTGAATTCACTGATTACAGTCCGGTTCGCATAGAACATGCTCTTAACACGTTTCCTAGTTAATGTTTCTCCGCGGGAGTAATTCCCGTGTGCTCACCTGCAAACCTGGTGACATCCTGTTAATCCTTGTGGTCCGATACCAGATAGCTGCCTCTTCCCATAATTTATGTTGCAGTGCCATCTCATGGTAGTTTATGACCACCATTTTAAAAAACTCTGGGCTGTCTCTTCTGCCTTTTAAAGAAATATATGGGTTTAAAAATCATCTTTAATTAATCACGCCAGATTAACGTGTCAAAACGGTGGTCTGTAAATAAGAAAGCTTATTTCAGTGTGCCCTGCTAAAGGCCAGACGCTACAGAGAGTTATTTGAGCAGCCACACAGACCTTAAAGACAACTGATTAATTTTTTTTAAGGGCATTTATGTTCTCATTCAGGGACTATTACAGCATAATCCGACATTTCAGAAGCAGCGCTCTCTGTGAACGCCATGACGTCTTTGGGAAGAATATCAGAGGGAAAGTCTGTTCTAAGTAAATGGTTTGCGGCCCAGAATCTTCAGCTCTGCCTTCTCATTGTGCGTTTCTCCCTCCACATCTCCAAAAAATCCCACAAAACTCTCTGGGCTCATAGCAGCATGACACAAGGAAACCCAACCCCACTTTTCAGCCTGATCGTTTGCAAATGTATTTCAGTCCCAGGTTTAATTCTAGGAGAAGATTCCTTGGAGAAGCCTCATTCCGGAAGTCTGCCTGCCAATTTCTGGAGGCTTTAAGGCTTGTTTCCTCTCTTCCCTCCAGGTTTCTTTCCACCCACAAAGTTAACGTGCATCGTGAATGGGCCTGAATTTAATTCCTTCATCAGGACTTGCCAGTTCTGTGGCTGCACCGCCAGTCACTCTCAGGAACGCACAAGGAAAAAGATGATTTCAATTCCAGGTTTGTTTGGGGGTTGGGGGATCTGGGTAAATGAAGTGAGTTCATGAGACGGGGCTCTGGGAAGATCTGGGGTGTCAGCGAGGGTTTTATGGAAGTAAATGCCCTACCCTCTTTCACGACAAAACAGTCCAACAGCTAGCAGAGTGATCGACTTCTAACTCCCACGTTCGAGAAGTCTTTTGTTCCCATTCCATCCCCTTCCCAGATTGCCCCATTTCCAGTCTCATCATCCCCGTAGGAGCAGAATGAAAAGTTTGAGCCGATGGAGCAAGGGAGCTGGGCATCCTTCAGTCTTCCATCTACGGACTCCCCTCTCTTCCACATAAAGATACGGCACACACGGTGATTCATGACGAAGGGAAGGAAATTAATATGCATTTAACCAGATGCAAAATAAGAACTTTGGAACAAAGGCGGTTTAAAAAAAGGCATTCGAATGTCAAATATTTCTCGAGTTCTTCCTGCCCTGTCACAATTGAAATGCTTTTCTTTCTACCCGATCCGTTTTCAATCACTGTATGGATCACCATCTTAAATTAGACATTCCTGATAAGTCCTGGTAGGTTTTGTTTACTTGGTTTTTGCTTTTTTTCAATTCTCTCCTCTCCTCCCTCTTTCCTCCCCTCCCCCACCTCTGCTTTGCTCAGAAACTTACCTTTGCTGACCTTCCTCTTGTCTCCTGTTTGGGGGCTGTTCTTGCTTTACTCCCTGCACTTAAAATGTTCTTCTCTCTTCAACTGTCATCCCCAATTCTGCAGGGGCGTGCTTGGTGCCCACATTTCCCCCATCTTTTGTGGAGTGTGTGTGTTTGTGTGTCTGTTATTGTTTTTTTTTTTCCCCCTCGAATTAGAACATTATCAGAGACTCCAACACATTCAGCTGAGTCTGAACTGACTGTACCCATTAGGCATTCTTAAAGTGCAGATCGACTCTACGAATTGACTCTACAGATGCAAGAAACTGACATCCCGGGCAGCCTCCCCCCCCTCCCCCCACGTGTATGGTTTTTCATCGCTGTTCCAATTTAAATTTCTCAGTCTACCAGTCAAAAGAGATGATTTTTCTAATATCCATCCTGCAAACTCCATCTGGGATCCCCCAAACAAGCTGTGTTCTTCTGTTTCTTGCACAGGCAGGAATTATAAAAAGTCTGCAGTAGGAGCAAGAAGGAGGTCAGACCTTCTTGGTCCTGAACCATGAGCATTTCAATGCCTGGAAACAAGCAGGGTAACTGAATGGGGAAGATGAAATAAATGCCCCCACTTGGAAGTGATTTTTGCCCCCCCATCCAGCCCACTGATCTGGTGCAAATCCCCTTAGGAAAGCCCAAGTTACAGTCCTCAAAAAACCAGAAGCGAGGAGCATCTACTATAATCACAATTATCCTACGATGCTCCTGCCTAGCAAGATTACTATCCTTCCAAGCTTTCGGCCTAGTGTCTTGTGTGAACAGAGAACCAGATGGGAGTTTTGGGGGCTAAAATGGATCCACCAATTATTTATAGATTCGGACTAAAAATCATGTGAACCGCCTTCTGTGGAGTTCCATCTTCCGAGAACAGACTTGAAATAGACATAGTTGTGGAAAGTCTCGGAATCATTTAGAATAATCCTGAACGTGGTTTTGCAAATAGGGAATGGTGGAGTTGAGCCTAAAGAATTTTAGAAGGCCCTTCAAAAAGAAGGGCAGAGTTTTAGAACCATCTTTTGGAAATCTCTAGAATGAGACTGTGGGGTTCAATTTTATAGCCTGTTGGTTTTAACAGCATTTGCCCCTAGGCATTTTTTCCTGCTGGAAAAAAAACGTTTAAGAGTTGACATGACTGCTTGCATAGCTAGGTGTCACCAGCTTTGGAGTAGAAGGAAATTGTTCTTAGTGGCTCACATATGATAGACAGTCAATCAACATATATTGAAAGGATGAAAGAATAAAAACAGACCTTCCTTTATTAGTACTAAGTATATAACTTATGTATTGTTTGAGGAAGTTTCCTTAAGTTCTCCATTTTATTTTTTTAACTTTGACATGTATTTTAGGTTTTTTGTTTTTTTCCTGGGGTGGCAACATTTCTTGAAGGATTCCTTTGTACTAGATACTGTACTAAATATTTTACCTGTGTTGCTTCACTTCAACCTCACAGCAATCAAAAATCTTTTTACTGTGGAATAATAAGCTGGTTGAAAGAGATTAACCAGCTTGCCCAGGGTCACCCAGCCCATCAGATCCCAACTGCACCCAAACACTGCTTGTTCGGTTCTGATTCAGAATTGAGAAATGCTACATTCTGTTACTATTCATCAATTTAAAAAAAATCAAGATAAAGGCAATTTTTTGAGAATGGTTCAGGCCATTAAAATTTTTTTTAGAGATGTTTACATTTGCATAGAAAAAAACTGTTTAAAGGATTAGAAAAAAAACTTTTGCCTTCAAATATTTTTAAAAATTTCTTTAATAAACAGTCTTCTGGAGGCACAGACGAGGGTGGGCTGCCCAGCTCTAGCCTACTGTCCACAGGCTGTCCTATTAACACACTCATTCATTTCGTCCTCGAGCTACCTAAAAACGCTTAAAAGGAAAATTTAGAAATGAACTTGTATTTGGTGACATCAATACCTGAGTTATGATGCTGATTCTTAAATAAGCTATTTACACTGATTTAATTTTTATTGATGTCCATTTGAACATGTGTAACATCCCCAAACACAGAGGAAATTAATAACTTTATCGTTTACTCTATTTGGGAAAAAAATCTTCACTCATCAGAAAGTGAATATTTTGCCATGTTATCAAACTTGCTTGGAATCCGAACAAACTTTTACATTTTCCTGGTTAAGTGTAACTCTCAGGAAATTCACAGTTTCCCAGGTGAAATAGGAACATTGGTATTCCAAGGGCCCCCTGCTCTGGTTCAAGTAACGTGTTAACGGGGCCAGATATAAAGATCTTAAGAATTGATACAATTCTAGGCCCTCTGCTCCATGTGGTTTGAGTAATGTTGAAAGAAATAAATTTTCTAAAACTTACAATCAAGCATTCATTGAATTATCAATATTCACTTTCTATGGGATCATTTTCAAGTTAATCACCTAAAATTAAAAAGCCCTGTTTTTATGATGCCCAGAAAGTTGCAGATGTGGAAACATATCTTTCCCCTGAGTTTTAAATCCCTTTGCGCCACAATTTATTTTCCCACCGTCATGGCATGTAGTGTTGTGGGACTGTGTGTGTGTGTTCTCTGCTTATTCTTTGGACTTCAACTGAACATCACCTTAGCTCATCCTTGACAAAACAGTAAAGGTTATCATTAGCATGTTGAATAATGGATGGGGTCCATTGTATCTTCTTGTTTAGGAAAATAAATCATCCTGAAAACTTTTATTATGTTCTATGTAAAATGGAAGCACATCAGCACTTGTTATGTTTTCCTCTCCTGAGTTGGTTTGGCAGGGCGCCTTAGGCTGGAAAGAACAGCCAGGGGTTGCCAAGCAAGGGCTGGCTTGATTCCGTGCCCGTTCCTCTAGGGGATGTAAACATCCTGCCCTGGAATACTTCACCAACCTGTAGCTAGAAACTCTCATGTACGACGGTGCGGCTGGGAGGGCTGGAAACCATGAGTCACAGCACCAACGAGGCCCTGCTGGGTAATGAGGAGGTCAAACGTTTAAGCTTCATCCACCCCACCCCAGCCCCCAATATGAGGACGGCACTGAACTTAGTGGAGACACATGCAGGAATCAAGTTCAGAGGAAGGGTGAAGAAGTCTAATGTTTACTGAGGACTTACCAAGCACATGTTAAGTGCCTTCCCATTGCGTTTGCTCATGTCATACCGAGTAGGGCTGCTCAGTGGTCAAGGCCACGGGGTCAAGGGTAAGACTCACCCATGCCCCACCATTCACTAGCTGGGCAGTCTTGGGCAATTTGCTTAATCTAATTCTCAGCATTTTCATCAGCCAAATGGGGATGGACCAGTTAAAATACTGAAATCCTTTCATATCACAAGAGTAGGAGCAGTTATCTTGAGTCCTGAGGGCATACACCTTCCCACTGCCCTGGCTGAACCAGCCCCTCCCTGGGAACCACCCCATAATCCAGGAGCATGAGGAAGACTCAAACACAGAAGCCTCTAGGACCTGTCCTGTGGCAAGGGCTGGTGGGCTCACATTGGTGGGTACCCATGTTGTACCAGCTGCTGTGCTAGCTAGCTTTATAGGGCTGTCATAGGCATACGGGTGGAGTCTACAAAGTCTATCGCATGATAGGCCCCAAATAAGTGATAATCATGGTTATGCCCATTATATATATGGGGAAAGCTAGGCTAAATAAGGTTAACCAACATGGTTAAAGCCGTGTCATGGAACCAGGATATGAATGTAGGTGAGCTGGACTCGCAAGTGCATGTCTGTCGACCCTGATGTAGATCAGTGGAGAGTCATAAGCACGCATTTAATGATGTCGTACAGGAGCTTCCCTCCTAGAGACAGCCACCGCATCAAACAGACTTCAGATGTCCATGCTCGTCTTGAATGTCACCCTTGAGGATTCATGAAAAGGCAAGCATGGACCCAGTTGATGTTTTAATTCTATCATCAGGCTAATACATGGAAATTGCTTTTCTTGAGTCTGAATGGAGCAGACTAGTCTCAGCTGTGGACTCGAGTTTGACAAGGGCACAGCTAATCTTCCTGACTATAAGTTGACATGATGCTATCCTTACGCTGGGGTCCTCTGAAGGAGCAGTGAGTTGTGCCTCTGTGGTCCTCTGAACTCAGGGTGGGGGTAGGGGAGAAAATGTGTGAAAAGATTTAATACCTAATTTCATATTGTCAATCACCTTATTTGTTTAAAAACCTTTATCAAGGTAGAATACTGCCAGGATATATTAAAAACAATAAAAGACCACCAATTAGAAATGTGATTCTGATGTGGTTTATGTGGTCACAACATACAGGTCCCTCTGTCTGAGACACAGTCTTCTGATTCCATACCCTGCTTCTCTACCGACTATTAGTGCTTGAATAGGAAATAGTCACCGGGGCCGTGAGGCTGCATTTATGAGAACAGAACATAAGGCAGTTAAGGTTTTTTTTAAGGGAATGGGGAAGAGGTAGGAGCATTATTGGGAGGAGGCCAGAGTGTAGGCTATTCCAGAAGTAATCTAGGACTTTGCTGTTTGCCATGTGGTTCACAGACCGACAGCTTTGGCATCGCCCGGGAGCCTATCGGAAGTCAGAATCTGAGGCCTGCTCCTGTCCTGAGGATCGGAATCTGTATTTTAATCAGATGCCCAAGCAATTTGTATGCACATTGCTGTTCAAGAAGCTGTGCTCTAGGGGGCCCAGCCTCTGCTCACACTCGGTGGGTAGGAGTTGGTGGGGGTGGTGTGAGCAGAAAATGAAGTTGTAAGAGATGGGAAGGTACCCGAGTGTTTGCCTGAGAGGTTATCCTGTCTGAATCGGCTGGAGGGGGAAAAAAAAATCTGTTCTCAGATGATGAGCAGGCTGCGGTTGCAGTTGCACACAGCGTGATGGCCATCTGTGTATAAAAAGTGAAGTTGAAAAAAAAGCAAGCAAGCAAAGCAAAGCAACACTGTGCAGGAGTGTGGAGTTGCTACAGAGGCTAAGCGCAGCCAGGTGTTTAAGCAGGAAAGCCCGTCTTGAAGATCAAAGGCAAGTCAATTGTAAAAGAGAACATCTTGCCCACCAAACCCGGGCCCTCTGAATGGAGAGAGGGCGACACCTGAATAGACCAGATGTTAGCAGCCGAGGGATCCTTAGAGCCTAGAATAAACTCGCCTAAATAGCTCTGTGGCATCAAAACCTCATTATCTGCCAGGCCCACCGCTAAATACAAACACACGTTCTATCAGCAGATGTGAGAGAAGTCCTTCCAGGCACCCAGCTGAGGTGGTAGGAATTTTCTGTCCCTGTGGCAAATGGGCAGTAATTAATTATAGGACAGACACAGAAGCCCCAAAAGTAAGTTCTCTTTTACCGGTGACAAGGAGATGTAGTTTTTGGAGAGAGCTGTGTGAGCACTTCGTGGTAACCAGTCTGGGGTGTGACAGGTGCCATCTCCTGCAGGGCTGACACAGGGCGGGCAGGTTATTTTTATACAGAAGGGGGGGCTCCGGCTCTGAAGCCTGCACCTCTCGTGCCCGTGCCCCAGTGCTGCCACCCCAGAGCGGTCGCTCCACCAGCAACCCAGCGGAATCGTGGGGCCTGGCAGGGATACGGGCATTTCATCGACTTGTGAATTCTGCGCAAGTACAAGCTGGTCTCCTGTTAATTGCCCCCACGGAGATTCTCATAAATACATTTAAATATAATAATAATAATTATTATTTTACTTTGTTCTTCTAGATGGCACGTTTCCTTCAAGCAGCTCAAAGAACTATTCTGAAATTATCCAATTAATCTTTGCAAAATTCCTGTGAAGAAGGTGGGTGGCAGTTTCTCTCAGTTTCTGGAGGAGAGGGAGGAAACAGAGTGAGGTTTAAAGGGACTGTAGTAAAATGGGGTGGCCCAGAAATGGAAACTGGGGACCCCTGTTCCCCAAAGGGTTCTGGGTTTCCAAGTTTATCATCAACCGAAGTACATAACTACTTAGGCCAGTACCCTACGTGCAAAGGACCAGGATCCAGATCTTGGTGTCATCTCTCAGGAAGACATATTACTTTCTGTAAGTCGTTTAGCCTCCCTGGGCCTCAGTTTCCCCATCTGTCACGTGCAGAGGATACCTCAGTGAGGTGTGGTATAGAAAGGACTGGCCGGCTGCTCAGGGCAAAGCTCTAAGCAGTTGCTTGGACCCTCTTTTCCCAGCCCTCCCTTACTGGGTAGCACAGCCTCTGGAATCCAACCCCTAATAGGCTCTTCTGCAAGTTTTATGCATTGCAGTGTAAAGGGCATATTTAGGTATGACAGGGAGCAAGAGGGTCCAAGAACAGACTTGAGGAACAGACGACCTGGTCAGATCTTGGCTCCAACACTTGCTACATCCTATGACTTTGGGCACGTCACTTAACCACCCTGAGCCTCTGTTTCCTCATCTGTAAAATGGGGATGGTGATGAATTGATGAGATAGTACATAAAAAGGATGTGGCATTGAGTAGATGCTCAATAAATACATAGAGAGTGGTTAAGAGGAAGAGCCTGGGGTCCGACTGTCTGTATTTGAATCCTGGGCTCGCCACTTTCTTGCTAAGTCACCTTGGACAAGTCACTTGACCTCACTGGATAAAGAAGGTTCCTATGAGGATTAAGCAAGTTAATGCATGCAACTTAGAGTGTGGCACAGGGTCCATACTTGATAAATGTTATCATTAATCATATTATAATTATTGCTTAATTTCTTGTTTCTATTTTGTCTTGTAGAACCATAAACACTGGCCTCCACCCACAAGGAAGGAAGGAGATTACTCTACAGTGTAAGTGCAATGTGGAGGGGAAAATAGCTCGGTATAGGGCCACTTCCCACAGTAAACTGAGAGAAGTTTCTCTTAGCTGGAAAGCATTCCCTCTGGAATCAGAGAGGTCTGTGGTGCCACTCACAGGCTAAGTGATGCTGGACAAGTCCCTTCACCTTTCTCTCAGCCAACTTACCCGCAAAGCAGTGGTGACCAGCTAACTGCCTGGATTTGTTAGAAAGATTACATGAGCTAATGCAACAAACACACTTTGTAAACTCTTAAATGCTACATGTATTGAAAGCGTTATAAATTTAGAAACATACAGTTATACTTTAAAAGCATACAAAGATCTGAATTTTCATTTGAACAAGAGAAAAACTCAATACTTTTTTTCCTATGTGTGCTTCTATCTTTTGTTCCTTTGAATGACAGAATAAAATTTTGAAAGCTCTTGTCTCAGGTAGGAGAAGAAGGAAGGCATTTTAATTTCCGGTGGTGCCAGCACATGGGGTTTGGGCTTCACCACCAGCTGCTGTAAAAGCAAACCAAACAAACAATATATCCACCCACCCAAAGTCACTCAAAGTAACTCCGGGTTTCTCTTTGCTGAGTTTCCTGTGAATACTTCAAAGCCCGGAGAATTTGCAGATGTCTCGGTGGTGATTTCCCTTTTGCAAACACGTGGGAAATGCTCCAATCAGAGAGAAACTGGCTCCATGAAAGAAGATTTGGGGGCAGAAACAGAGGGAAGATGGTTTGCAAGCCAAGCCCGATGAGCGCAGTAGCCTGATCTTCATTCCTCAGATGCTCAGCACACGTTTGCGGCTGGGGTCTAATTCTTCAGCTCACCTCCAGCGTTTACAGCAAGGAAGCATTTCTTGGGTTCTAGCCCATGAATAGTCAAAACTGAATTTGACTAGAAAGAATTATATTAAATGCTTCACCATTGCCAAGACCCTCCCTGCAGGCTGCTGCCCCTATCAGAAGAGATCAGGAGCCTCCCTGCTCCTACTTGGGGGATGGGGTGGGGATTGGGGCGCGGGGCAAAGGATGGGTCTCATTGCCTGTTATTTCCAAATTTGTGTTTCTTTTACATTTTTGATTCTCCTCCCAAAGCAAATTTCCTTAAACATGTAGTCAGGAAAATTTTTACCTTGAGCTTCTCTAAAGCTCTAACACAGGAAGTCAATATTTGCTTCAGAAAAGTTCGTTTGTGGATTAAAAATCTGCTTTTTTGAATCCAGAACCAGCTCATCCTTTCAAAATAAGAATTTATTACAAAACTACAATATTGTCTATAAACCTACAGACAAGGAGTGTTAAGAGTCCATGCAGTCGGCAAAATGAATGCTCCAGCACTTGTGAGGCAGGGCCTGGAGGGTTTTCCAACGGTGAGGATGGTACCCAGGGAGGCTGCTCCATGCCCAGCTCTCTCTCCCTGGACGAAAGGATGCTTTGTAAGTCAGTGGCCTAGATTTTTGGGTGATGACGCCAGCTACAGGAGAGAGTGAAGCTTCTCCATCCACTGGGTCGCTAAACCCTCGAGGCCAACCAGGCCTTCACCTGGGAGACACCCTGCCTGTCTGCCTACAGTTTGTCTCGTTTTATGCAACAAACTTCCTTTGAACACTTACTATGAGCCAGGCACGGGAGCTTCCTGTGTGCACATCACGGTCTCTGCACTCACCCAGTCTAGTGGGAGGGACAGACAGTATGCTACATGTTATACTTGAAGAGGCACAGGGCTCTAAGTGACAACAGAGAAGGGGGACCCACTGAGGTGAGTGGGTGGGGAGAGGGAGGCAGCCTGCGCAACAGCACCCTGGGCTGGCCACTGACCTCCAGGGAGGAGCGTGGGGAGGGGTAATGTCTGTGGATAAAGAAAAGGCTGGAGACTTAGCTCCTTGCAGGCTAACTAAGGAGTTAGGACTTTATCCACGGGGCAACTGGCGCCAGGGCATCACGAGGTCCAGCTCTTTGGCTACTTAGCTTACGCTAATTGCTAAAGTTTACTGAGCCTGACCACATACAAAGCTTAGGATACTGCATAACACGAGGGCAGTACCATGATCACTTTCATTCCACAGCTGAAAAAACTGAGGCTTTGGAGTTAGGTAATGTGCCTAATGTCACCCAGCTACTGGGACCTGGTGCTATAGTGGATCTTTCTGGGTTTTGTCGCTCAGTGTCAATGCCTCCCTTTTTTTTTTAGAAGCATCTTCATGATTTCACCTTAGCTGAGGGATGGGTGACGGCTTAAGCCTGCACTAGCACAACATTCCATCCTCTGGCCACAGTGATTGGCTCAGGAATGAGTACGTGAGTCCTGAGGGTCTGTAAGAACCAATAGTACACAACCTTGGGCTTTACTGGGACTGTTGAGAGAGAGAGACCCATTCTGTCTCTTTTGGACTTAAAAGTGGGAGGATGTAGATTTTACAAGAGAATGAAGACAACACAAAAGACAAAAACCAAGAGATTAGGTCTCCTGGATCAAACAGTGCCTGAAGCCACTACTCCGCAACTTTTTAGTTATGTCATACATAGTTTTTATTTCCTTACCTTCGCTGGCTTTTCTGCCATTTAGCCCTAATGCATTAGCCCTAGTGCAATGGTGCTCATGGTGACCATCTCCTACTTTACCCCTAATGTTATAAGCTACTGAAATTGATTTGTTTTGCTATATTTTTACATTAAAAAAATTATCCCAGTGAAAATTTCAATCACAGAATAAATTGAGCACTAAAGATAAAAGGAGAGCACAGAACACAGGGAAGTGTTCCTTAAACAATGGTAAAATTATAGTTGGATAGGGAAAAGGAAACTGGATGTGTGGCAAGGGGACTGAGGTGCAGCTTCCACTCCCGGGCTCACCAGCTCTGTGACCTTGGGCAAAGGACCTTTCCTCTCTAAGCCCCGGTACACTGAACTATAAAATAATGAAGTGTTACTAGATGGAACCCTGACTCAGGGTTCATGACTTCTGTGTAGGCTGCTTTTGAATAATCAAAAGTTGGCTAATACAGATCAGAAAGCCCTTTCATATCCAAAGGTAAATGGGGGGTTATTTCCTTCTAAGAAAGTCCACACCTGATTGTATCTGGCAGGTGCTGCTAAGAAAAGCTCATCATTGGGCTGTGCCCCGGGAAGTGGGATTATGTAACTGACAAACTCCAGAGGACCCAACTTGTACTGGATCTTGGAAGTCTCAATGGCAGCCCTGGGAGAGGGTGGCAGACAGGGACCGAGGGCTCTCCAGCCTGGCTTGACCCCTCTATGCTCAAGAGGCAACACTCCACCACCTAGTCAATGGAGAGAGAGGACATTCCCCAGGTGTGCTCTTAACCATCTCAGAACTGCTCTGTAGCAAACCCTCGGTCTGAGTTCCCAAGGCCCAGCTGGTCTTGGTTTTCTCCTGATGACTCCAGCCAGTGAGCTGGAAGGTAGCCCACAGTGATCCCGTGAAAACCACACTGGTACATTTATAAATGTTGACACTGACGGGCTGCACATGGGTACTGACTTTAAAAGAATCTAACGGGCTGAATGCCTTATTTACCTATTCTGCCAAAAATTAACCTGAGAATTTCTACAACTTTTTCAAATGGACACTTCGTACCTATTTTCAACTTCTTGCAATGAAGAAAGGATAAGAATTGGAGATCTGAAGTCTGTCACTGTAACAGACTTTTAACAGGATCTGCTTTTAAAACTTGTGTTGTTTTCCAACAATTCTATCTTTGCACTAATTAGGTGTTATCTGTAATATATGAGATTTTAAATTGTGTTTAAAATGAAATATATAAATGGGTACATGAAACGGCTGTTGAGATTTGTTAGAATGAGGGCATGTCATAATCAGAAGTCACTGACATCTTTCCACAAGGAGAAATCGACACCCCAGCCTCCAGGAATACCAGGGAACACTCCCACTTACTCTGGGTCCTGAGAAAGTCCTAACATGATTTCAGCCTTTGCCATTTCATTCTGAATGACATTCTAGGGCTGCGGCTCCGTCTGGGGCTCCACTGGGGCAAAAAGACAAAGACTATTTGGCAGAACAGAAATGGGGAAGATCCAAGAAATTCACTCCTGTTTTTATACTCTTGGAATCTGACACAATACTCAAAGTTCAGCAAATTGTAGTCCCTTAGAAACTATTATCAGTATACAACTCTTGTCCTGGTGGCTATGATTTTGCTACATAAACACCAGAAGCATAAACCATCCTTAAGGCCAAGAGACAACACTGACAAGAATAATAATTGAATTTAAAACCACAAACCTCCACTGAAGTTTCTGCAGGGCCCAAAATTTCTGCCTCTCGGTGTGAAGATAAGGAAAATTTGTTGATCAAGCTGAGCGGTGACTTAATTACCAACGGGGAAGTTTCCAAACTCTGGAATGTCAGGATTCTTGTGAATTTTACCTGTCCTCAAGTCCCACCTCCAAGTACAGAGCTAGGAAAGTCCTGCAGGTGTTGGAGACACCCACACAAAGGAAACATAATGGCTGCATTGCCTTTAAAGAATTTCCTACACATGGGGAGGAGACAGGTGTCGTGAATAAGTTATTTCTGCAGGACCACCTGAGGTAAGGCGGTGCCTCTCCGCAAGGCTCACCATATATCTTTTGTCCCCTTTCCTAATTAGCAGTCCTTCCTTCCTAAATCTCCTCCGTTGCACTCCCATGGTGACCCTAGCCACAAGCAGCCCAACTTTATTCCGTGTCTTTGGATACCCACAAAGACTGTAATTTCCTGCAGGTATCATTTAGGACTTAAAAAAAGGTTTTTGGGGAGACGGAGAACTAGCTAATGCTATTGTTTGCTTTCGTTAAAATGAGCATGTATTATTTTTCCCCTAAAAAAGGATTTGCATGAAAATAAAAAGGTTTCTGGACTCTACTTTAGAATGTGCTTTTGAAACAGCTGGCCAAATATCTAAAAAAAACAGGCCTACGTTGACCAGACCACTGCGGTATCACGAAGCATTAGTGTCACGACCCATCCTTGAATAGCGCTAAGCAGCTTGTGTTATAAAAGGACTTCATGCGTATTTTCTCATTTAATCTTTGCACTCAATGAGGGGGACATTCATTATTCCTGTTACCCAGACGTTCAAACTGAAGCTCAGAAGAGTCAAGGTCACCAAGCTAGCAAGTTGGGGTGCAAGGAGGAGGCAGCTCGTCTTCTCTCTCAGAAGGCGATGTTCTTTCTAACCACAAAAGCACTCCTCCAAGAGTGGAGAAAGGGTTTCTTAAGATGGGATCTCTGATGAGCTTGTGAAGTGTCATCCCTCCATTCCCCGGGTAGGGGTGGGAAAAGGAAAGGCCTGGGAAATCTCAGTTTAGTGCCACATTTACGCATGGCCACACACACAGTGTGTAGAATGAACCGAGGACCACAGGGGACACTGAGAGAATCTTCACGTGCCCCCTATATTGTAAGAAAGGGGGGCTCCCGTCTCCTGGAGAGATCAGAATAGGCTTTCTGGAGGAGGGGAACTTCGCTCACCCTCAGAGCATCGCTAAGGGGTGAGCAGGGATGGGTCCAGGCAGGAGGCTGCAGAGAGACGAGCTTGGTCGGCTGTGCCGCGGAGCGCACGAGTCAGAGAGGGGTAGGAGACAGCGCTGGAGCCGGCGCACGGCGGGAGGCGTAACTCTAGGTGTATGTTGTTCGTTGCTGGAATCTGAAACACAGCTTTAAATTATTAAGCTTCCTGGAACGCCACCAACATTTCGAAAACTGCCTATCAGGATCAGAAAGACACTTGGAGGAAGGATCTTCAAGCCAAGTGTCAGAAATGAGAGCCGGGCCCGTGTGACCGAACCTCACGGGCGTATCAACCGCCCATCGACGCATTCCCTGCTCTCCGGGTGGCGGCGGGGCGGCTGCGTGCAGGCAGGTCCTACAAAAACTTATAAAATAGGAACCCACGGTACATAGATCTGTGCATTCTGCCTACATGTGAAAGGAAACACCCATCAGGTATAAACTCTCCATTTTTTTTTTTTTTGGAAACCTTTTTGGGAAGGGCATAAAGCACCCCCAGAACAGTCAGGGGACCATATTTTGTGCGGCAGCAATTCTTCTAAATATAGAACGCACAGCAATCACAAGGAGGATGCAAGCGATGTCCTTGGATGCTCCACAGAACAGGCGGATGACAAAGCTGCTAGGAGGGTTTTGCATTGAAATCCTGCGCTCCCCGATTTAGCAGAAGGCTTATTTCGCTCTCTCACATGAGTGGGCTGCCGGAGCGGACCCACAGCAGTTGCGTTTTGAAGCCCATTACTTCACCTTGTCCTAGGCCTGCCTTCACGGGGAATTGCATTTTCAACCCAGTAGAAGTAAATTTCCTTACCCAAACGCGGGCTATCTCTAACATTTGCCAGATATCACAGGCCGATTTCTTTTCTTTTTTTAACCTCATCTTCACAGCAGAGACATAAAAGGGGAGATCTATAAACATTTCAGATTCATAAAATACTACTTCCTCCAGGTTCTTCTAAGCGGAAACTTTGCTCTTTCTTGAGAAAAGGTGAGCATCTCCTAAAAAGTAATTTTCTCTGTCAGGAGGGCTCGCTGTGCACTTGCTTGCAGCTGAAATGTGTTTTAATAAGGCCTTTCTCCTTTACAAGCCTGGCTTGCTTTTAGCTCCATCCCACAGCCCAGAGCGGGGAGGAAGATGGCTCTCAGATATCCTTTTGTTACCCTAATCAGAGCCAGAAGGGCTGTATTGACTTTCGGGCCTTGGGGAGTTGTAGTTCTTTTGTATCCATCTCATCCAAGAAATCAAGTTTGATTAATTTGTCATCAAGGCAAATGTGTGATCCGCTCAGAGCCAGGCCTTTGAAGTGGAAGGATGAACTTGGGCGGCAAAGTCCAGGTCAGCAGGCGAAGCAGCAGTGGTGCCTAACTGAGCAAGTTCTCTGCAGTGCCGTCTGTTCTCATTTAAAACACTTTTTTTTTTTAAAAAAAAAAAAAAACCTTTTCCACACGAGTCGGATCGCTCCCTGTCTACGGCCCCCTTTTGTTTACTTTAATTTTTAAAATAGAGTTATCAGGGCTACAAAGCAAGCGAGACCCAGAAAACATTTAGCCACTCCACAAGGCATGGGGGCGGGAGGATTTGACCTCTCGCCAATCTTGAAAGACCGCTGTGAGTGGGAGAGCCAAGAGGGCTGAACTCGGTGTCAGCACGCGCTTCTGGAATGAATAATCGGAAGGGGTCTCCAGCTGGGTCATGGGACAGATGCTCGTTTATGATGCTCTGGTCTTGTTAACCTGCACTTAGTGGAGTTCCCAAACTGCTGAAAACGCATAAGGTAGTGGCCCCAAGATATTATTTAATCCTAGACTTAGTGTCATATTTCTTGTTCAGATGCTATATGTGCTTTATAAGGAGTTACAGGGCTTTTAAAAATTACAGAGTAAGCAATCTTTATACATTCCACAGTGTAGGAATCCCCATATTTAACATGCTGGTGCACAGGCCTTTTTATGGTCGTTACCCCTCAGGTATATACATAAAGACACAGTGAATGATTGAGCAAAAGTCGAGGGCCCGTTTGGCTTTCAAAGATGTTTAAAAAGTGCCAACAAATTATAAACAGCCTCTGTGGTTACTGAATTCTGTGTCTAAACTATTATTAGAGAATTTTAAAACAATGAGGAGATTAGTGAAAACAGCTTTAGAAATTTAAGGATATTTTGACTTAAAAAAAAAAAAAAACCCTGCTTATGACAACATCCAAACATTCCTTCATTCAAACGTGCATTGAGTTTGTACTATGTGCCAAGTATGTGCAAGTCAAAGAAGTGTAAGATATGCTTCCTGTCTTTCTTATGGTTTAATAGTTCAGTTTTAATGATATTTATCAATCCACTAAATTGTGAGCTCCATGAAGTAGGGATGGTATCTTGTTTCTGTATCCCTAGTGCCTAACGCATCATAGTTGTTCAATAAATACTTGCTGAGGGAATTAATCAATATTGTATACAGTCTATATCTTAGCTCCACTCATGCCTATCACCTTTCCTTTAAGGTATCCAGGATTACAATAATACACATGTAATACAGGGAACTCCTGGAAGCTTCTCACAATTGTCTTTCAGTGGTGAGTTGGAGGGTCTGCAACCCACACCATGGACAATATGAGACTTATACTTCAGTAAGCATTTGTTCGGCCTAGAAAATGTTTTCATCAACTGAACTTCCTTCTTCTATTCCTGGGTAATGATGGCAAAAATGTTGTTAGAAAATAATTACTTGGAAAGTTCATTCAGATTGTAAGTCGATTCATGGCAAATCAACTCAGAAGTCAAGTACACAGAACTCAAGTAAAGAGGGCAGATTTGTTTTTCCCCATATGGAATGGTGAAGTAGAAAGATAGTAAACAAGCAGTTAGGAGGCTAGGGGGGTTGGCCAGAGTGTTGCCTGCCACCAAAGACTTGCACGACCTCAAACAAGTTAAGCTGGACCAATACCTCAAGGATAAAGTGAGAATGTTTCCTTGGATCAGTTCATTCTCTTTACTGTATGGATGAATGGATACAGCCAGCCAATGGAAGTACCACTCACTAACTCTCCACCATGTGCAAAGTTCTGAGCTGTGTGCTCTGAAGAAGTTCAACCTTCCCTTTCCAAAGAGAAGGGAACTGAGACTCAAAGAAGTTAAGTAACTTGCTGAAGGTATAAGCTCATGGGATTTCAACCAATGAAGAAAATTCCAAACTAAGCCCTTTATGTTATGCCAGTTTGCTTTCTTTCTGATTGTTCACATTCAGAACAATCAGAAGTTGGGCATCCCAGACAGGTCCAATCCAGAAAGAATCCCACAGTCTCCCTGTAGCTTGAAATGGCAAAACCACCAAAACTTTTACCAGGACACCTAACATAGTCTGGTCAAGAAACCAAATTCCATCTTCTCTGCTCTTCTCCTTTCTAATCTCTGGTAGAAGCATTTGCAAACACAAATAGTGAAAGGTCACCAGTAAGAAGTAGAAGAGGGATTTTGCATGATCCATCTGTGCTGGGATAATCCGGAATTGGCCGTGAATATGTTTAAGGGCCTACACACTACACTAGTAATTCTTTTTCACCTGCCATCCACACCACTTAAATGTGTTATTCTTGTACATTCTTTGGAGAAGAGTGTTAGTCATGTGTGTCTGCAGATTGGGCACTCAATAAGTGAGATAGAAAAGCAAGCTTCAAATATAAATTTTTTAATTCCTTGTTAAAACCTTGAGAAAACAGGCATGAGGATGGTGTGTCCTAGCTGCAGACTGGTTTCAACACAAATCTGCTCACGTGGAGCTGATGCAAAGAGGCAGGTTAGAAAATATGTATTTTTTTCCACATAAGGTATGGAATGAAGGGAAGATCATTGACTTTAACAGCCTAGGAGATTTGGGGATGTGGCTGCAACTTTGCCACCAACTGCCTGTGTGACCTTAAGTGAATTCATTATACTTTCTGGGTGATTTCTTCATCTGTAAAATGAAAAGTTTGAACTAGGCCAGCAATTTTCCTATCTTTTTCTTAAAGCTTTAAATCCTGTTCTTTGTAAGTGAACTCCCATAAGGAATCTCAAAATTCTTGTACATTAGAATCTTCAACTTCCATCAAGGCAGCCTAGCAGTAGAACAGGCTGGAGTGGCAGTATCTTAGATGTATTTTGGCTCTTCAACTGATGAATGGTGTGACCATGGGCAAGTTATTTCACCTCTCTAAACATCCACATATGGAAAATGGGAACAAGTGTTACAGCTCTTTTAGAATTTGTCTAGCAGGTTTTTCTGGTTTTCACTGGAAGACCCCCTTGGGGTGGGGAAAGAAAATGGGAACACTGATAGTATCTACCTCATAGGGTTTTGGGGAGAAGTAAACTAATTAATCTATATGCTTAGATGGCATGAAATTCCAAACATGGTAGCTATTATTATTATTGCTATTATAGCTATGAACAGAGCCACACGCTACAGCAAAAGCATGTCAAACTCTGCCTGATCACTATGTCATTTTGCACTTACCATCTTAAAGAACTTACAACTTTTCTGAACCAACGTTCATAAATAGAGATGCTTTATGTAAAATGATGTTTACCACTTGTGATAAAACCAGAGAGAAATGCAAAGAAGTGCCTCCTGTAGGTCAGGATATTGGTTATTTTATTATCCTGGGGAGGGAGGAGACACGAGAGGCGGATCCTGGGCTGGCTGGAACAGTTCTATTTCTTGACTTGCTATCACGAGTGTTCTTATTATAACAATTCACTAAGTTACACATTTGTTTTCTGTACCTTTCTTTTATTTTACAAATAAAAGGTTTTAAGAAGAGTGATGTTTCACAAAACAAAATCAATGAGTACATGTATTATGTTTACTGGCTGCTGAAATGTTAAAATTTTGCCATGCAATGCACATCAGTGTAGGTGTGTTGCTCTGTTACACCTTTTTTTTTTTGGAGACAGAGTCTTGCTTTGTCACCCTGGGTAGAGTACAGTAGCATCATCACAGCTCACTGCAAGCTCCAGCTCCTGGGATCAAGAAATCCTTTTGCCTCAGCTTCCCGAGTACCGAGGACTACAGGCATGCACAGTGACAACAGCTCATTTTTCTATTTTTAGTAGAGACAGGGTCTCACTCTTGCTC
>RJWJ010027894.1:0-21835 GCA_004363605.1 Indri indri
GGAAAACAGACAAAGAAATGAGGCGTGGCCTGCACTGGTTAGGACAATCCTGACACAGAGCTGTGTGTGTAAGCAACTGCACGTGTGCTGGAAGAGCCAGGAAAGGAAAAAAGGATGGAATGATACACAGAGAAAGTCCTGGAAAATATTTCTTGCATGGCTGGTTGAGTATGTTGAACCCACCCAGAGGGAGTTATGCCATTCGGCTGGCTGGGCTATCGTGGTTAGGGGGTCATTGCAAACACCATGGAGCAGCAGGCCCCTGAGCCAGACTTTGCTAATGGGGAGGGGTGGGACAAGCCAATGCTCACCTTAAAACATCAGATATTATCTCATAACCCACCTACTACAGCCCAGGATGCCACTGCATAAGGTAGGTGGTGTTGGCTTTTTACCTGGGGATCCATGGTCAGACGTGGCATAGAGGACGCCCTCCCAGATCCCGCATGCTCCTGGGTGTCCGGAGGAAGGTAGATGCCATGGTTAGAGGGCTGCGCGCTTTTTAATTCACTAACCTCTGGCTCCTGGAAATAAACACACAGCCAAGCTTGTGGGACTTGGTTCCATCTCATTGCTTCTCACCTCCAGTGGATGACTCGGCCTCATCAAGAATGGCTTTCTGAACAGAGACTCACATCTTTAAGGTCTCAGTTGTGCGTGTGTGTGCACTTATGTGGTATACCAGATGTCCCCAACAGAAAGCTCTAACTGGGATTGAGAGGTGAAGGTCACCTTTTCATCACTAAGCAAAGCTTCAGACTTTACAGCTTTAGGAAGCAAACACTGTGGGTCATAATACTCTTAGCTATGCAAAGCTGGTTTTCTGACAGGCAGTAGTGTTGGGTTTATTCTTTTAATTTGAAGAAGCCTTTTTTCTAAGGGAAGACCAATTTCTGATGTCCAGTGTATCTTCTCCAGCCTTAAGACCATGATTTTATTAGCTAAAAGAGTTACCTTATGATTGAAACCATCCAAAAATGTGATGGGTGACCATCTGGCAGCCATGCTCTGGACTAGCGCAGTCCCACAGAACTATAATGCAAGCCGCCTATGTAATTTTAACTTTCTAAGTAATACATTTTTAAAAGTAAAAAAAAAAAAAAATTCATGTATTTTATTTAGCCTGATATACCCAGGTATTATCATGTCCAAGTGCTGAGTGGCCCCATGTGACTAGCTCATAGCTACTATATTGGACTGTGCCCCTCCAGAGTGTTCGAAGGTTGGATTAGAAATCTCTAAGGTTCTGTCAAACTATTGTATTATTTTCCTGGTAAAGAATGTTAGTTTCTGGCAGTTGCAGGTGCTCTGTACAGATAGCTAGTGTCACTGCATAAAGAGTAGAGCTGCCTTAGAGATGTTTACGGGGCCACCCAACAAAGAGATCTAAGAATATCTTGGGCATCTGGAAACTGGATCAGAAAAAAGCTATTTTACATTTAGGAAATGACACCCTAAAAACATGGGTGTATGAGTAGGGCATTGCCCAAAGGGAAGGGTGCCAGGGATCCCTCAGCCCCGTGATCATTTGGCTGAGTGGTTTCTGGTGTGTGTGGACAGTGCTTGAAGAAGTGTCTGCGGTACACACTTTATACAGCACACGGTTCTGACTCCAAACAGATGTGGTGACAACACTGCAGTCTATGGGTGTCAGAGGCAGTGTGAGACGCACACACACAAATCACGGCCACGCCTCAGGATGGGGAGCAGGGGCCCCAAGGGATGGGCAGAAGTACACAGTGGTGAGCATGTGGCACAGGCTGACACCTGAATTGAATTCAAGACACTGGTACTGACAATGAGATGAACACATATCCGAAAAGTCCTGGCACTACGGCTCAGCCCTGGGGACCCGCAGGAAGGATGATGTAATAAAGTCTCCCTGTGGAAGAAAGGACACGTTATTGAGATTTCTTGCCTGCTAAGTTCCTCAGAGGGGAAGGCAGGGAATTCCTCCCCACTGGACCAAGAACACCCTCAGCCGCTCACTCATGCAATGGGGATGTCCAGCCTACCTGTCTCCCTGACGGAACCATGGACAACTCTGTCTCAGCACTCACAGACAGAACTGGGAGACACGCACCCAGTTGTGTGAGTTATGGGGGTGTTTTTCCCCCTCTGAGGGGGGGTCCCCATTCCGTCACCCACCTACTGCATCTACATCATCCGTTTAGGATGGCTCTGGGGTACACAGTAGCAGCGGGAAGGGGTCAGGAGAGAAATAAAAGGGAGAGAAGAACCACAGCTAAATCACAAAGTGACGTGGAACTCACTCAGTACAAGCTGTCTCTATGGACTTCTGCAAATGTTGGGTTTTGTCTTTTCAATCCAATCAATGAACACTTGTGGGGAACTTGAGCTCATCACTCCTGACTAGCAACAGTGGTAAAGTGGATTAACTTTGGCAATCACATTTTAGTTTTGTATTAGCAAAGCCAAAACTTCATCCTGCCCTCTCTTCCCCAAACTTTAACTTGACTCAATACATCTCTCCAGAATTTTACCACTTATGCTAATAAAAACTCATTTTTGGCTCAGGAAGGTGAGTTTAGGGGCCTGGTAGGATGTATTTGACCTTGTAGAAATGTGACCAAAAGGGCCAATGTGCCTGAACCCACACAAAGCAGAGGTAGGAGAGTCTTCTGTACCTCCTGGCAGACAGACAGCTTGTCACTGTGGCACACACTGCCACTGGAGGAGGCATCACCAGGGCTGGCATGGGGCACTCTGTGTCCCCACAAGCAGTACCTGGCTGCACTAAGAGGAATGGTAGGTATCGCTCATTCTGAGATGATTCATCTTAAAGCTCCCTATCAAAGACTAGATTTTATATGTAACTTTTCCTTTAGCATTTGATGCTCAGGGTATAAAGTAAGAGGGCTTGGCCTGAAGCAGTTTAAGTTCCTGCAGCAGATAAGGGCCTCTGAGACTGTAAAACCGGAAGAGGGAACTTTATCGGAGCACATGAGAAGTTGGGCTATGAAAGTTTTGAAGGCAGGAAACTCCCAGAGTGGCTAGACTACCAGAAACAATTTTCCTGATAGATCATGCCTATGAAATAAAAATTTGAAAATAAGAGCAGGCAGGATCAGGAAACCAAGGAATTATTTTCGAGGTCATAGAACACACTCATTCACCAGAGATTGCTGCTCCTGGAACTGTCCGTCATCGGCTGGGTCCATACACGCCAACTGGAATATTTCCTGCGGGGAGAGTGGACTCATCGAAGGGTATCCACTCCGGCCACTCCTGAAAGGCAATATCAAATTCAGAGGTAATGAGAGACAGACAGAGGGACACTAATGACTCCCACCCCAGACAAGATCTCCTTCCCAGCAGGGCAACACCCTTTAGCCATGGCTGGCTTGTGAGCCTGGTAACTTACAGGTGGCTGGCCCTGAAATAGAAGATTTAAAAAAAAAAAAAATCGGAAAAGAAAGAAACTGGTGTTTTCAACCTGCATTTGGAACCATTCATCATTCTGCTGGCGACTAGCATATCTGTGACAAATGACATCATTTGTCACACTCAGCCATATGGAAGACCAATGCTAGATTGTAAACCTGTTTCCCCATTCAGCGGAAAAATGCCATAGCTTAAACAGTGAACAGTTTGTTTAAATATTAAGCAGCCACGGTCTTTTAAAAAATCTCTCAGCAAGAATATGGTCTTATTGCGCCAACATCCCTGGCCAAACGAAACAACCCAGTTCCATTCCATCACCATTTCATTTACTGAAGGACGACTCTGTACCATACACTATGTCTGCTGGCTCATGAACTGGGTAGAATGATTTCAGAGATGGTGTTGAGGAGGTGAAAACCTCTGGGTTTATCACTACGCAGAAAGAGGTTTAGAGGGTGATGAGGGACGAGGACAGGGACAAAGTCTGGCAAGTGTTTAGAGGTCTCCAAACGAAAGGCATGGAGAGATGTCATGGTATGTTTGTCATTAGCTGGTGTTTGGCAGACACTCAGCCATTGGGATCCTGATTAGGACCCTTCCTGAGAACTTGGCTCCTGTTGCCAGTCACTGCCACCAGTGATAGCCACCATTGGACCTATTCAAGAGTGCTGAGTGGGTTTCTGAATTACGGGAAGAAGACTGAGGTCAGTGGCTGGGCAGCAGCTCTAGTGATGGAGCTGGGAGGGAGAGGCAGGACATCAGGCTTCTGCCCTAGTTGAGTCTACTGCTGGTGACTGCCTCCAATGGAAACTTGGGGCATGAACAAGGATTGCCAGTTACTTAAAAATAATCCATAGGTATAATCTTACTTAGATTAGCATCTATGGGAAAGATCTGGATAGCGGAGAATTGCCCAAACTGTCCCCTTGCAGCCATGTGGGCTTTTGCTAAGTTCTCATAATACAGAGCGATCTGATATTTAAATGACCTGCTTCAATGTCAGTCCCTTCCTCAGTGTGCCCTCTTCTGAGAACCACTGGCAACAAGCCAAGTTCTGCTAGTATAAGGAACGGGCTCCTTCTGTCCTACAGAGAGTAATTGTAGAACCTTCGGTAGGTGAAAAGGAGCCTTGGAATCACTGAACCACCTCACTGAGTGGAATAACATGGACCCAGAGTGATTTACTTTAAAAACCTGGTCAGGCTTCTCATTGCTTTTAGGATCAAGTCTAGCATCCCGAACATGGACTGTCTCATGGTCTGGTTCCTACCTCCCCAGCCTCCTCCTGGAGCACTGTCCCCTTGGCTCCCTGAATTCCAGACATGCTGGCCTTTTTTAGTTCATCAAATGGGCCAGGCTGCTTCTCTCTGCCTCAAGACTTAAACAGAGGCCATTCCCAGAGTCCAGAACGCTTCTCTCCAACTCCCCTGCCTCCTGTAAACTCCTTCTGTGTTATTTTGAATTCATTCTTAAAAATTCTTATTAAAAGACACTTCCGGAGGAAATCTTCTCTGATATCTCCCCTCACCCCATAACTGGTCAGATCTCCCTCTTACAGGCACTCATATCATGTTGTATTCTGTCTTTCTAGCACTTATCAGAACTGTAATTAAATTATTGAAAAGGACTTTTCTTCATTCCAATAATTAACAGCTGGTTTTCCACCACATGTGAGTTCACTGAGGGAGGGGCCCTGTCATGCTCACCACTGTACCCTCAGAGCAACCCCTACTTGGACAATGCATGATTCTAGAAACACAGATGGTCCAAGGAGCCAGCCTGCTGTTCCACCAGTGTCCCCATGTCAGAAACTGTGCCAACATCCAAAGGCTCAAACCAGAAACCCAAGGGTCATCTTCGATTACTCCTCCCCTCCACATAGCAAATCAGTATCTCCTCACTTCTACCCTGGTTGCCACTGATCACCTACACAATTGCAGTAGTCTACTCAATGGTGTTCCTGTCTCTAGAATTGCTCCCTTCTAATCCATTAAGTCCACACTGAAGTCTAGAATGACTTTTGAAAAGCACAAGTCTGATCACATCATTCTGATGCATAAAACTCTATTATATGAAACAAAATCTAACCTTTGATCCGGCTTATAAGTCCCCCAAAGTCCTGGCCCCTGTGTAGCTCTCTGAACCCACGACTTGCCACCTCCCGGAGCTCTCTGTGCTCCAACCATCCTGACAGTTTTCAGGTCCCTTAAACTTAGCACACTTTTCACCTCTGTTGAAGAGCTTGCCTTCAAGTCTCACCTAAATGCTACTTCTTCAAGGAGCCCTCTCCAAACTCTCAAACTGGGGGAGCTGCTTCCTTTCCACGGCATCACAACAGCCTACCCTTCCACAGTTTAGCTTGCATTGCTCTTTCCAGAGTTGTCTCCTTGGGGACTATGATTACATTCACCAATGTATTTCCAAGTACTTGGACCAAATTGGCTGTTAATAAATATTGGTAAATTGGCCAAGCATGGTGGCTCATGCCTGTAATCCTTGTACTCTGGGAGGCTGAGGCAGGAAGATTCTCTGAGGTCAGGAGTTCTAGACCAGCCCAAGCAAGAGAAAGACCCTGTCTCTACTAAAAATAGAAAAAATTAGCTGGGGAACATATATTAAATATTAGCCGGGCATGGTGGTGTGCACATGTAGTCTCAGCTGCTAGGGAGGCTAAGGCAGGAGGATCTCTTGAGCTCAGTTCAAGACCAGCCTGAGCAAAAGTGAGATCCTGTCTCTACTAAAAATAGAAAAAATTAGCCAGGAGTAGTGGTGCACCTCTGTCATCCCAGCTACTTGGGAGGCTAAGACAGGAGGATCGCTTTAACCCAGGAGGTTTGAGGTTGCTGTGAGCTAGGCTGACACCACAGCACTCTAGCCTGGGCAACAGAGCGAGACTCTATCTCCAAAAAACAAAACAAAATAAATATTGGTAAAATTGATGAGTAAATGAATCACCAAGATATAGGAGAGAGATTAGAGTAAGCCTATGGTGGGGGTTAATTTGTACAGAAAATTGTTGTAGATAAAAACAGATCTAGATTGGGGGGGGTCCTCCATTTCTAAGCCAAGGACCCATGAACACTTCCGATGGGGAGGTCTCACGGCTCCCTCACACCTCCTCCTCTCCGTCCTGCACAGATCAAAAATAAGCGTCTTCTTGTTTTGTGTGGCAGGAGAATCCATATCCTGCTACCTCATCACATCAAATTGTTTGTAAAAATGACCAACGGCCTTGGTCATGGCTCTGGTCCTTTTCTTTCCTTCCAAATGTGTTGGGTTGTGACCTCTGAAAACTGTGCTTTTCAAAAACAGATCTCCAACACCACAGGCAGAAAGAAATTAATGGTGTGGAGCGATTCCAAATGGCTTCAGACAAAGGTCTCATTCTCAAGCCCTGGGTATCGCTCTCCTGGATAATTAAGTCATGCTATTTAGTGATTATTGGTTCTATAAGAACGAGACTATGTTCAACGCCACCACACAAACTCATTTACATCCAGTAGAAGGACTCAGGCTCTTTGGGTGCTCACGACATGCTTGCCGATGAGAGGAAGATAATGTTATAATGAGATATTCATGCTATAGTAGATTACTCATGACTAATGACTAAATTGGGGTTAAGGCTTTTAACTCAGAAGAACTGGCAAATACCTTAATTAGGGTTTTATTTTCACTTCGATTATAGAAATTAAAAAAATTTTTTTTTCCCGATATAAGTTCTAAAGGTAACATGATGTGGTGGAAAGACTCTGAGATCAGAAATAACTGACTTAAATTCCAGTTCCATGTCCTGTTAGCCATATGGCTTTGGGTACCTTATGGAACCTCTCTTGGTCTCCAGTCTCTTCATTTGTAAAGTGGTGATATTAATATCCACCTCCAGGGTATAGTAGGCTGCTGTAGTGAGAATCAAGTGAGATCATATAAATCATGTTTGTAGAAGTGTCAGTCTCAGGGAAAGCACTCACTACGGTTCTCCTCTGTCACCCATTAGGGAGGATATATCTTCTAGCAGGACACTAGATCCACAGGGAGGTGATAACCAAGAACTAGATAGGAGGTGATTATTCTTCACAATCAAACTACAACTAAGACCTTAGTACATGAAAAAAAAAAAGTCAAAACTTCCTTCCATTGTCAACTCACAGTGATCGCTGTCTCTGAAGCTGGCCACACTACTAAACATGCTTGGTTTGCTTTTCCTTGAGCTCTGCTGAAAAGTCACGTTAAGATACTCAACTTCAGAAAAAGGATCATTCGGCCCAGAACATTATTTCTCAGGCACTCCTGGGCAGTGAGTTTACAGGCCTGCACAGGCGACAGAACGCAAGCATCAGTGTCAGGGACACGTTGGTTCTACTCACAGGCCTGAAACGGGGTCCTGCTGGAGGTAAGGCAGGGCTTTGGCATTAGCGATGATCTCCTGAGGCAAAGACGAAGGCTCCATGCGCTGGAACATGGGTGCATTTTTCTGTGTCAAAAGGGGATGGAGAAGAAAGGAATTGCAATGACTTTATGAAGTCTACCGTGGGGAAATACGATTTACGTGGGTAAACAGGAACATGATTAATACCCTGTTTGACTATTTTAACTTTGGTCCACTGGATTTCTAATCCTGCAGTTTCTAATCCCACACCTCTAGAAAGCTCTTGGGCCCTGCATCCCTTACCGCTGCTTCTAAGTGCTGGCAGGTGCTATGCCCAGGGACGCACAGGCCTGTCGCCTCGCATAACTCCCACGGCCCGCCCGCCCAGCACGCTGTTGACCCTCACCTGTTCCTCCAGCTGCTGCCTCTGCTTCTTCACCTTACTCTGTTTATAGTAGTCCATGATCATCATTGCTGCATAGATTTTGCCCACAGTCAGGTCAGAGGCTAAAAACACAAACGCGGCATGTTGGTGAACAGGAAGAAGACAGGTGGGAGGGAGTGAGGACATCGCCGAGCTTCGTTACCCGCTCTCTGGAACAGTTTGCTCCCTCAGTCACCCATTCATCCAACATCTATTGAGGCTCCTTGCGGGCTAGGCTCTGAGGACACAGAGTGAATGGGCCCCCATATCGTCATCAGGGAGCTTACACACCCACCCAACGGTGGCGATGATACCGAGGACGCACAATACGTTAGTAAGCATCACCTGCTACTCTCCATCTCCGTATCTAAGTAACAACACCCTGCCCCCACCCCCCACTTCATGAGGGTTTGCTGAACAGTAATCGTACGTACGTGGAGGGAGGGAGCTTTGTACCCAAGAAGTTTCACCCACAACCAACCACAGCGATATATCTTAAGAAAACGTTTTCAATTAACAACAAAAAAGGCTTAAGAAGTAGGAGATTTTCGTTTCCTAAAAATAAAAGAGCAACCTTCCCTTATCTCCTTGATCACTCTGGGTTCCCCTAAAAGATGTGGCCTTGCCATGCTGGGCCCCCAGTGACTGGGACACCCAGGAGGAGACCCACACCTTTGGGCATGGGCACAAGCAGATCCAGCATCTTCTGAGACAGGTGAGGCCAGATGGCCAGGGTCTCCTTCTGCAGCTCTGAGTCTAGCTGCTGCCTGTCGGCACCACCTAGAATAAGATAAATTATTAATAAATAAATCAGAACGGACACACAAATAACAAGGACTGAGGGAGTAGGTGGGGGTGGAGCTGAATCAGCACCGCATCATGTACTGAGAGGAAATCTTGGCACTTAGTAACAGTGGGTCTTGCAGAGCAGGTCTTTCTGCTGAAGGCGCAGAACACATTTTGGCTCTCATTTCCGTGGCTCAGGGATATCCTGCTAGAGAGATCTAAGGCCCTGAGACCAAGATCCACTTCCTTACTCATTCTAAAAGCCTCTCAGGTGCTCAAATACATCAGAGGGGAAAATGAAAACAGCCCCAAGAACGCTGCCCCTGCCTCGTTATACACATATCAATCCTGTCAGGGACTCTAAGCCCACAGTGGGAGTGATCCGATTTTAATAAAGAATTTGGATCGGGCAAGAGCAGGCTGAAGGTCCATGTGGAAGGAGTAAACCTTTACTCTCCTAAATGATTGAATCAGAAATCAAGATGCACCAAGTATGGCCAGGGCTTCTACGACAGCACCTGCTACAGAAGACTTCCAAGACTTCAGAGAAAAGATACAAGATTTAAAAAAAAAAAAAAAAAAAGGACAAAATGAAAATTTGAATGTTCAATAAACAAGTATTTCTAGAATGCCTACTATGTGCCAGATACTGAAGATAATATACTATTAAGGCTGAAAGGAGCCCCACAGATGATTAGACCATTCATTTTACCAGGAGGAAATGGCAAATATCATGGTCATTGAGTCTCAGAGGTGGAACCAGGATCCTGATATTTGACGTTCAGGTCACTGCACTGTCCTGTCCTTAGCCAGGTGGATGACAGCTCAAATATCTCCATCCTGTACCACCCTGCATGCGTTGTTGCAGATCTCCTCCCTCCCACCCCCTTCCTGAGCTTACCTTTGGCGATTTTAATGTCCAGAGCCGTCCGGATCAGAGCCATAAGTGTGGAGGTGAAATGGACCGTCATGTCCTCAGCTACTGGCATGTTCATCAGGACCAACCTCTGTGTGAAAGAGAAAAAGGAAACAGCAAGCAAAAAAAATATCGAAAGACACCTTGGTGAGAAGGGAAGAGAAGTGCAGAGGTCAAATGCACAGACAAAAAAGAAGGGCAAGGATTCCCCTTCCCCTGTCCTCGTCCTGCTCTCCCTGCTTCTCACTTAAGGCTCATTTGTTGCTGTTCTTTTTTTTAGGGAATGATGCCAAATTCCAGGGGAAGGGTGTTCCCTAATCATTCTGCAGGATTCCCCCATGGGGAGTCCTAAGAATGTCTTTAAGAGGGATGGGAAGAGATTTCTGAAAGAAGTGGTTCAGGGAAAGGAGTCGCTCCGGGAGGCGGCTCCATCCTGCCCCTTGTCCCATGAATACCCCCGGAAGTCGGATGGAAACATAGTGGGGAGATTTTGCTTTGCTTATCTGACTTAAAAGATGCATCCTGGTGCCCCCTTTTTGAGTCTTTAAAAGATGAAATTTGCCAGCACATGATTGAACATGCATAAGTCCAACTTATCCAAAGGATGAGGTGGAGCAGGATGGATGGGGGAGAGTGCAAACAGGCTCTAGGGTGGGAAGATGGGCGGCGGAGGAGAGAGAACAAGAGAAGGGTGGCCCAGGCAGGAGCGGAGTGGGCAGGCCTTGTTCCCCTCACCCAAAGGAAGGGATCACACTGAAATGGCCAAATCCACTTTCCAGAGAGTATCTTGCTTTTGGAATTCTTTAACTTTTCCCCCAAGTCCCATTTTCCCTTCTCCCTCCAAGCTTCATCCCAGAAATTCAAAGAGTTCAGGACCACAGTTCACCACCTGGTCATTTGGGATGTGGCCACTGTGAGCGAAAAGGATGCTAGCCCCTAAGTGCACGAGGAGCCATGTCCTGGGGCAGATGAGTGTCCCTAATGACCACGTCCCAGTGAGATGCTCTCTGGAGCCACACGCCTTGGCGGTAGCAGCAGAAGGTCCTCTGGCAGAACCACCAGCCTGGCAGGGAGGAAGGTCCTCTTCCCAAGGCAGGGTCTCTAATACTCCACTGGAGCATCTTGCCTAAAGCGATGCCACACTGTGTCTTACGGTGAACAGCCAGTTTCTTCTTAGGATTCGAGTTCCCTCTCTCTCCCACCTCTTTGAATTTTAGAGAAGTGGCAACATTACTATGATGTGTTCCTAGGTGCGTGAAAGCGCCCCAGAATCCTGGGTCCGTCTAAACATCAAAGGGGAATTAACAGTAACTATACTAATGGGGGGGGGGGCGGGGAAATTCAGGTCCTAAAGTTATGAGCACGCTAATGGCAGGTGACTCCCCACATATGGTGCTCTCTAAGCAAAGCCATAGGGAATCAATCCATCCATCGCTCCAGGGCCAGGCCTCGTAACTGTGTCATGCCAGTAAGGCAGATCTAGTGCTGAATGCAACTTGTGCCCACGATTGCCGTTTCTCTTGAGTATTTCCAAGAGAATTGGGTAGCCAGGCTAATGTGAAAATGAAGCCATATTCCTCAGTCTATCACGGGACAGAAGTCGTATTCTTTTTTTCTTATACCTAGAAGGAACCTATGCCATTATTCCTTCCTGTGTCACGGAGGAAGAAATTTGTTAAGAGTTTTCCTCTCTCCTAAAAATTTCTTCTGGAACCATGTTTAGAGGACTTCCTGCATTATCTCCTTAGTCTACCTGATTGAAAATGTTTCTTTTTTTTTTTTTTTTTTAATCAGTGCTGACAGCTGTTTTGCTGTAGGCTTCCTTCTTGCCCACACCTGCTCTCTCCCAGGCCACCACTCTGCCTCCTCTAAAAGGAAACACACCACTCAACACTGCCTTTCTAGTAACCCACTCACAAGAAGCCACACACTTGCAGAAACACAAAAGAACACACAAAGGAAATCCCATGCCGAATAGTATCACAAACCATCCCTTGCATCATCTCACGGTTTCATCCTTCCAGGAACCTTCCTGACTCTTCAGTCTCATCGTTTCTTCCTTCTACAGTCCCGGCCTCCACCTCCCCAGCCCAGCTTCCTCCCCAGGTCCAGCTAGACCCCATGGCCTGTCGGTGTCTAGCCCAGAACAAAGGAAGGGATGGTCTACCTTATATGCCACTTTGGAGGGACATCTCTTGCCGAGGCCTAGCGGAGGTGACATGAGAGTCAGCATTTCATACATCTCAGTGTAATGGATGCGGCCACTGCTCGTGGAGGGGGGAAGTCGCGATGGGGGTGGGTTAGCAGGGAGGGAGGCGGCAGGGAAAGGAGAGGGAAGTGGGGGAAGGATGCAGACAGGGAGGAGAGGAGAATAGGCATCCCCAGGGAGCAAAAACAAAACAAACGAAATACAGAAAACAGGAGAAGAAAAACAAAATGGACACACAGGAAAAGAATAGGAAACCTGTTAATCAAGGCAGATCATACACGCGACTCCATCCTGGTGTGGATTTATATCACGCCCCACACAGACCCGGGAACACCGGCGGCAACCTTTGGTCCCTCGGACTCCCCATGTGCACTGTCACGGGGACTCGTTTTCCCTCCTCGATTAGCATCACCCTGACTTCTGTGTTCGCTTCGTCCATCCCCAGTATAACCCAGCTTGTTTTCAAGTCCCAGGGCTGTGCGTGGGCGGTATAAACCGGATAGACGGTGCTCCAGCCGTGGGTTGGAACGTCCGGCCTGGCGGTCAGGCTCTGCTCCTCCCTCGAACCCACAGGCGGAACGTCGTGTATCCCCCCTCCGTGGCGCGTGTGTGCAGCAGGAGGCGGCGTCTCGCACTGAGAGGGGTGGGCTGTGCTTGCTGGTCAGAGTCGGCCCGTTGCTTCCACCTGGCTCTGTGGACAAGAGTGCTCTTTATGCCCCAGCATGCGCCAGGTTGATGGCATGCTGGGGACAGAAGGAACAAAACCAGGAGGAGAAAGAGCATCTCGCATGCCATGCTGCCCTCCCCAGCTCTCCCACATGCGGCTGCAGGATTCACCAGGGTGGAGTTTAAAGAGTCTCAGCAGAGGTAGCCGTTCAGCCTCCTGAGTATGGAAACCCTGCGTCACCATCCCAGGCCAGCATCCTGCCTGGGCCTATGTCCTCCTCCAGCTGCCTGGGCAGGGCTGTGTATCCCAGGGAGCCCACGCTTCCCTCCGCTAGCACCACGAGAGAGTTCCTTATCTAATAGGCTTGGCCTCGGACCGGGGCTTAGCAGAGCCACTGGGATATAGAGAGTTCCGGGGTACAGCAGAGTTGAAAAGGGAGGTCCTGTGTGCCCCCAAACGATATCCTCGGTCTAACCACCAAGAAGTGCCTTGGCGACTGTGACAGCCCCTCCCCCCAGCCCTTCATGACAACATGTGGCAGGACCTTCAGGCAAAGGATCTGCTCAGTAACCCTTCTTTACCTATGGAGACCTTCCCAGGCCCCCTGAGCTGCTACATTCTTCCCCACACCACCAAATCCATGCCTCTTTTACCTACTCTCACCTCTTGCCCCAGCCCCAGCTCTTTATTATTTTTCACCTTTCTGTCCTTTAGCTTTTATAGTCACTTCTGGCCAAACTCTACAGGCGCTGGGAGGGTGGGCAGCGGCAGAGATCACTGGAATCGCACTGCGATACATCATGTATGGGAGGGCGGTGCTATCTGGCAATAATGAGGCTTCCCTGTCTCCGGTGAAGGGAAACCAGAACTGTTTGCTGGATTAAAAAGATTTCTCCACCTGTGGAGGACGGAGCGGTCCCTCTGGTTAAATGCACAGACTAAAGTGGACTGGAGAGTGTGTGAGTGTGTGCGCGCGCGCGTGCATGTGAAGAAAAGTGAGAGAGATCAAACTGGTTTTCATGGTAAGTCCTCAACTCTTTTCTGCCTTCTCCCCCAAATATGCCCTTCTTCCTTATGTTAACAGCTGCTGGTTCTAAAAGGGTCTGGACCTCTTTAAACTCAAAAGAAAGCAACATGAAGGTTCCTTCCTGTGGCGCAGCGGTGGTGGAGCAGAGGACAGAGCAGAGGGGTGAGGTGTTGCACCCCGTGGCGGGTCGCGGCTGGGGACTGGGGGGCAAACCTTGCAAGCCACCCTGTAAGGGCAGTTCTCTCCCAGGCCCAGAGGCGGCGAGATCACCCGCACTAATTTGTACATATCCTTATACGGGATCCTGCCGCTGTAAAGGAAGCACAGGTGGGTTAATAGGACACTCAGAGAAGGGTGGGAAAGAAATGACAGCTCAGCCATGAAGGGGATGGCTGGAAGAGGTAAGAGCAGCTTCTTTCCTCAGGCCCGGAGAGACTGAGAACAGTGATCACCAGAGAACCATCACCTGGCCAAACTGCTTTGTCCCAATTTCCTAAGGAAATAAGAGCTCATCCACTGCCAAAAGGAACTGCCTATGACCAGGAGCGCCCCGAGATACCTGTCTGGCCCATACCTGGCCAGATGCAGCCACAGCCCTGGCTCTGGCTCAGCTTCTAAGAACAAAGCCTGCCAATTCACAATGACTCTGACCAGTGTCCAGAGCAGATGCCAGGCTGCCGTGAGTGGGTTGCAGGCGGTTTGCTTTTCACAGACACTGATTATAGTCAGTTACTCGGACCCGCTTATCAGGAGCAGAAGGAAGTCAGTGGCTTTTTGCAGACTGCAAGAGACAAATTTCCCATTAGGCTAATGAGCAAGGAGCACAGTCGGCATGAGGGAATTTGCAGAGGGCTTTGCTTCTCTTTGTGACAGCTTTTTCTCAAGTTCGGCTTGGCCAAGTCTTCTCTACTCGGTGGGAGTCTGCTGGGATCTGTGTTCAGAGAGCAGCTGCGGATGGAGCTGGGGGACATTCTCTTCTAGGGCCCTGCTGCCCAGCCCACAGCAGCGTGGTTGGATCCAGCCAACATTCCAGGAACAATGGGACGATCTTACAAACACCCCTTTTCCTAAGAGCCTGCTAAAGAGTTCTGGCTTTCTGCGGAAGGGACAGAATTAACAATTGATTCATTTTCAGTGGCTAAAGCATCTTCCACATCAGGCACCAGAAACAAGAAGCAATGGCCAGTGACCTGCAGGTCTGGATTCACCCTGGTACAGACCAGGGCTTCCAGTGGAAATTACAAACACGGTGTCTCCACCTTTGAGCATTCGGGCCCTGCTGGCAGCCGCATCGAGACTAGCATTTCATCCCAGCTTCACTCTTTCTAGCTTTTTTTAGATTTGAGAGTTGATGCCTCCTATTTTTCCAGATAGCAGCTCATCAGTACCTCCAAGTCTCTTGACTCTTCAGGGGAAGTAACTTAGCCATTTGGTCTTTTATTTCGCCTCTTAGGGAGCTGGGAAGTAGGTGAGTTGGTAGTGGCTACAAGCTGATGCTCTTTGCAGCCTCTATCAGTCCTCTTTTTGAAGACATCGGCTCACTTTACTTTTCTGAGTCCCCTCCCCCTGTTATCACATAGACACAGCCAATGAAACTCTAATCAGAATGAGTTACACAGTGAATTTCAGAGCGTACAGAAGACAGTCTGATTTGCCTTTTTGCGCTTTCGTTTTCGTATGTCTGAGTCTCATGATTAGTCCTCATGGAATCCTTTCTTCCCAGCAGCTGGAATGAATGGGGAGGAGCATGTTTTAATGCACATGGCATCTGGATCCTAAGACAAGTGAGACCACAGGAAGTGGGGGTTCCTGACAGCCAAGGACACCTGAGTGAGGCTAGATGAGCAATGAACTCCTTTGCTTGCAGTTGGTTTCTCCTCTCTCAGGAAGGTGAAGAAGCCCCTTCTTATGCTTCCGTGGCCGTCCATACTCCACAGATGCTGATTTTCCATCCATTCCAAGTGCATTCCCATGTAGTTATTGCCAATTACGATAGTAGTTATATGAGTGATTTAATATCATCCTCACGACTACCCTTCAAGGTAGGTAGGTATTATCATCACCAGTTTAAAGATGAGGAAGCTCAGAGTGGTTAAATGACTTGTCTAAGGCCACAGAACTCTAGTGCAAGCCTGGCTGCATTTTCCTCTAGTACCCTACCCCTACTTTCTAAGAGCGATCTACTAGAAAGTACACCCAGAAAGTTAAAGCTGTTGCTCAACCATTGTAACTGGAATAGATTTAGATTTTGATAAGTCTATGCCCTAAATCATTCATAATTAGTGAGGGGCAGAGAAATTATGTTTCACCCTTTCAGCCCCTAAAACAGTGACCCAAGTTTAACAGCCAGATAGGAAGACAGATTTTGGTTAGAGTTTCAGATTACGAAGGGGGTTCCAGGTGGAAGCAACGTGGTCCATTCCTGTGAAGGATAACATTTCCTGTAGTATTTTCAGAGGGGGGCCAGCATGGATAGATCGGTGAGTTAAGACCCAAAAGCTAAGATGACCTGGGACAGAAAAGTTCCTCTGGAGCGAGCATTCATAGAATTCTCACTCTGTCTTCAACCATAAAGGGCCAAAATGCTGCCTTTCTACTCTGAAGCAGGGGTTAGCAAACTTTTTTGACAATAGAATATCTCAGTAGCAAATATTTTTAAATTTGAAGGCCATATCATCTCTGTCACAACCATTTCACTCTCCCTTGCAGTGTGAAAGCAGCCTGAGACAATACATAGATGAATGTTTGTAACTGTGTTCCAATAAAACTTTATTTGCAAAAACAGACAGTGGGCAAAATTTAGCCTATAGGCTGTTGTTTGCCAACCCCTGCTCTAAAGCCCAGAAGGCACGACATCACTTCAGAACTATTGGACAGTGAAAGAGACAGTAAGGAGGTTATCTCCACCAATTCCTGCCATTTAAATCAATTCTGTGTAACAAAAATCCACGTGTTTAAGGGAACAGTTGAAAGAACAACCTGCTTGGTTTTTTTTTAAAAAAAAAAAAATGATTTCTGAGTTATATCCAACTGTATCTGTGGAGAGGGATGAGAGAGATAAAACACTAATAGTCACTGACCATGGAGGCCAGACATCCAGCTGGCAATAAAAGCCCTTATCAAATCCCCCTGGTAACTCAAAGGAATCCACTAACCATTGGCAGGAAAAGAAAAAAGATTATTGGAAGCTCTTCTTGGGGTTGAACCCAAACAGTCTGGGGAAAGGACTGGGTGATTAGATTGGCAAAGAAAGGAAAACCCATCACAGAAGGAAAGAGTGGGCAAAGGAAGATAAAGGGACGTGTTTGGTGACGGGCAGGATATCAGAGCCTCTTCTACAGGCCACGCCTAAGACGAATCTCATTTCCCTCGGTAACAGGCAGGCATTTGGGTGGCTCCAATTAATTCCAACCTCTCCCCTGAGAACTGCAGAGGCCATCGCCCTGGGCCCTGCTGGGGTGGCCGAGAGGCCTACGCACCATGCCGCTCTGTCATACTCTGCCCAGACGCGGACAAACTCATCCAAGTGGTGAGGGCCCAGGATGGAGGAGTCCCGCGTCAGGTACTCAAAGTTGTCCATGATGACGGCCACGAACAGGTTGAGCATCTGAAGGGCAAGGGGAGAAGGGCAGTCAGGGGAAACCCAAAGCAGAGCTCAGGAAGCAAAACAACAGCTTCAAGGCAAATGGACGAATTTAAAGGTTTGTAAGGTGGAAGTTCCTAGCTACAGCAGCGCCGATCTTGCTGAATGCAACATATTTTCATTATTTATGCCCTTGCATTTCATTGTGTGAGCATTATTATTTCACTTTTCTATGCCACTTCGTATCTGCAGAGGACTCCACAGTCACTTTTATGACCTATTCAATTTATTTGTTACTGTGGCAGCAGAGGGAACAGCAGCAGCGACAACATTCTTGAGGGCTAGAGGAAGTCAAGGCCAGATGCCAACCTTCCCTCCCCAGCCTTCCCCCTCATCCTGGTCCCGCAAAAGGAGCCTCAAAGACAACCAGCGAAATGTCTTGGAGCCGAAGGCACGGCTTACTGTGTGATGACCTGAAGCTGTTCATGGCTCCCGAGTGGCTTCCAAGACCCTGCTCTCCCACTTATCTGTTCAGCCAACCTTTATTGTGCACCTACTACGTTCCAAACAGATTTAAGTGCTGGGATATGAGATGAGAAAGTTCTTGTCCAGAGATATATTCCTGTGCCTGGCAAAGGGCTTAAAGTACAGCAACGGCTTCACTGGGTGTGGTTAGTTGAATGCTCTTAAAGGTTTATTTAGTATTCAGTAGAGACTGTGATGTACTGGAAATATATTGGAAATATACAAATGTAACAAATTTTAAGAGCCACAAAAGAAGCATAAGCAGGTTACAGCGGGGACAGAAAGGAGTATGAAGGCAATTTCTCCTTGCTAAGGAAAAAAGGTTCAAGAGGGTTGAGGCTCGAGCTGAGTCCTGATAGACCAGATACTGTTCACCAGGCAGACATGGACAAGGGCAAGCACCGAGGTACGCAGGGGTGGGGGGAACATTCAGGGATCTGCGAGAAGGGCAGAGCAGCTGGGTCCAAGTGCCAGATGGTTGAAGCACCTCGCTAAAGAGTCTAGACCGAGATTGACGGACTGGTCAGAGAGTAAATGTTTGAGGCTTCGCGGGCTGTACCGTCTCTTTTGCAGCCATTCGGTTGTGTTGTTGCAGTGCCAAAGCATACACAGACCACATGTATACAAATGAGCGTGGCTGTGTTCCAATAAGGCTTTGTTTATGGACATTGCAATTTAAATCCCATATAATTTCCACAGGTCGTAAAATATTCATCTTTCGTTTTTTCTCAACTGTTTAAGAATGTGAAAACCATTGTTAGCTCATGGGCCACACAAAAATGGGTGGCAGATCCGTTTTGCCCCACGGGCTGTAGTTTGCCAACTTCTGGTCTAGGCTATTCTACAGGCGACAGGACCCACTGCAGGGTTCAAGAGGGAGACCAAGGGCCACCGGCATGCAGGAGGAACCCTCGGGAGCAGTGTGGAGGGTGGACAGGGGACCGAGGGAGGGTGCTGCGGGGCCCCTGCACCACGCCGGGGCAGGACAGTGACACAGACAGGAGAGCTGATGAAGGCGGAAGTGACAGGACGGCAGGAACGCGGGCAGCAGCTCTGTTCTGTCGTTCCTCGGCTGCCCCGCGCTCGTCTGCTGTGTTTCTGCTGCAGGTTCCTGCCCGCCCCCAGTTAGTATGACCCTGTGACCCAGGCCTCAACTAGTCACTCAGTCCCATTGCCCTGGGCCACAGTGACTGGTGACCTACTATTTATCACAGCCAAAAAAATGGTATGGAACCTTCCAGGCAAAAGACTCGTTCTTCCCTGTTGCTCTCGAATGTGTGAGGACGTGAGGTCTAGAGCTGCTGCTGCAGCCGTCCTGGAGCCATGGGGGGGTGTTTGAGAGAAGAGCTCAAGCGGATGGAGGACGGTAGAGGAAGAGAGATCTAGAACTGAGAGAGAAACCTGGTCCGGTGGTGTCATCTGAGTGCCGTATCAAGCCTTGCTTAAGCCTGCCCTGCTGCGGGAGTCCTCACCAACAAGGGCCTATAAAATCCCGTTTTGTTTAGGCTGGGTTTAGCTCGGCCTTCTGTCCCCTGCAAGTGGAAGAGTCCTGCCTGCTAGAGACCAGCTGGCTGTGGGAGTGAGGGGACAGGGGTCTGTTGCGGAGTCCCGGGTCGAGTGGCTGGGTGCGCGGGGTGCCAGGCGTGTGCACAGGGCGTGCGGGATAAGGAGAAAGTTTGGAGGAAGGACGTGGTTAGAGTCTCTCTGCAATACAGAGACACTGCTGGTCACATTTCCTGTACGCTCCTTTCAAGGCACCTATTATTAATGTTAACAAAAGCTATTAGCCTCGTTACTGCTTTACATGTTTACAGTCTTTAAGGTGTGCACATGCACACCTATGCTTGGTCCTCACACTCACCCAGCTCTTTGGGACGCGGGTCTCATTAGCATCAGCCCTTCAAGGACAGAAGGCTTTGGTTCACATTTCTGTTCTTAGCTCCCGGCACAAGGCCTGGCACAACGCGGCACATTCGTATTAATAAATCTCTGTAGCGTGGCTGGACTGAGTCGAGAAGCCGTGTGACTTGCCCAAGGTCACAAAGTCAGTGTCCTGCAGGGCTGAGATCTGAAAGCGGCTCATCTCGTACTGAATATAGCCTCATTAAAAATGAATTAATGTGGATTATGCAGCGCCCTCCATCTCAAAATTCTAAAAGTATCTCCAATGTCTCTAATTAATTTTCCAGTTATATCTTTCGTTTCTTTTAAGTATTTATTATTAAACACTTAAACCACGTAAGATCAGAGATGTCTACGTGTTCTTCTAGCAGCCCCGTGTCACCGTAGCAAGAAGCAAGGGCTCTCTGTAAGCTGGTCTCGCCCTTCGCCCGTCGGTGACTGGGGCACTGGGCCCTGCCGACAGTCAGCCTGTTAGTAGCCACTCAATAAAAAGGGGAAGATGTGAATGAATAAACTTAAAACTCCAGTCACTATCATCATTCTAAATTTCAGTTCGGTTATTTTCATTATACTTCCACATTTATAAATGGGATTCTGTGTGTGTTCTTTTTTCACTGAAAAACCTTTCACACACACGAGAAGGAAGTATATTACGACACATGTATCAGCTTACCGTGCATATAATGATATTATTAAGTCATTTTCCCCTCCCATATTACAGAAGCCGTAAAAGGGAAAGTGATCTGGCTGAGGCCAGCACGGGAACAAAGCCAAGACCACAGTGTGGGCTCCCCAGGTCTCTAGTTAGCTCACTCCCTGAAGGCCACACTTCGCCTCTCTGCAACCCCTCCCCGCATGCTGGAGAGCTGGGCATGTGGCAAGCTGCAGTCCCCTTGGGATCACTTTAAAGAGCTACCATTGCCTGGACATGAGATGATTAATTTGATGCGTGGCCACGGAACTGACCACTTTTCAGCGGCATCACTGTTTTCGTTTTAGGTTTTCGTACAGCCAGTGGCATTAGGAATGAGCTGAGGGATGAATGTCAGAGTGTCCAGAAACACCAGACTGACCCTTTTATTAATCAGGTGGCACCTCATCCATTTATGGTTTATCACTGCTCATCTGACACGCAGGGAAGAAATTTCTGGATGCAGGTATGCTGATTCATGCTTTCTCCAAAAGAACACTTAAGAAGAAGGCACCTAGGGCTTCTTAGCACTATACAAATACGTGCTCCACGTGTATTATTCCATGCTCACTAACACTCAAAGCAATCACACCTTTTCACATCTGTCAAGCTGTCAACTGTCATCACATGTAATGACATCACAAATCAAGAGAAAACCACATCTATTATATTATATTCTACTCTTACTAATGCTATCATCTTGTATTTTCGAGGTTCCTTTTCTCAAACAGTTCAAAAGTCTCCAAAAGAGAGGTAAGATAGTCTTGGCCCTACTGATAAGATAAAATACCCGAGGTAGGAAAAACCAAGGATTCACTCTGGGTTTCCACAGATTCCCTGAGCTAGCCTCAACTCACCTTCCTTCTCACGACAGTCTTTCCCTAGAAGCAGCAGAGACCTTTCTCGACCACTGAACGTCACCCTCCCAGGAGTCTGACAAGCATCCTATTCTCCAAGAGTTCGCTAGAGGAGGACCTGGTTCTTAACATGAGCTGGAGTGTGTGTGAGAGAGAGAGGCAGGGGGGAGGGGGAGGGGGAGAGAGGGGGGAGGGAAACAGGAGCGCACACTGAAGCGAACATCTCTGGTCTGTTTATCAGAAGGGTTGGGGGTGGGGTGGGATGGGCCGCATCTCAAGGCAAGAGCACAACGTTGCTCACCAAGAAGGAGCAGAAGAAGATGAAGGAGACAAAGTAAACGTAGGCCAGATCCGTGCCGCAGCGCTCGTTCTCGTTCTGCCCCGACGGTGCAGTGGTGTCAGGCTCGCAGCCTTTCTCCCCGAGGCATGACAGCATAATCTCCTGCCAGGCCTCACCCGTGGCACTCCTGAGCCCAA
>RJWJ010027895.1:0-21833 GCA_004363605.1 Indri indri
ACAATACCTACTCATAACCCTTATATAATAATTGCTGCAAAAATGAGCAACTGGTGTAATTGTTTTGATGGAAATGACCAATTACTTAGCATATATCTTTGACTAAATTCTATTCAAATACAGAGAAACAATGACTTATTTTTTATTATAAATTTTTAAATGTTTTAGTTTTACAACCAGTGGTTTTAGTATTATTTTAGATGCTGCCTTAGAGTCTTCTTTTATAGCACTTCTCTTCCAAAAAAACTCCAGTATAATGCCAAGAACATTTATTCTTCATAATTCGAATTTGGGGTTATGCCAAAGCCAGTTATAGATTTTATTTTGATACTTGATCCTGAATATGTAATGTAGACCAACATATCCTTATTCTTCTCCAACAAATGCCAAGACTTCAAAGCAGCATTACCCAAGTGACTTCTTTACACAGGCTTCACCCCTCAGGCTGTCTCAAGGGTAGCAGAATGGAAGGTCCTTGAGGGCAGGGCTGAGCCTGTGGCTTCAGTAGGTCTCCCTCAAGCTTAGTAAGCCAGGTGCTAGCTCAATGAATAATGCGTGCTAATGGATTCCCTGTATCCTTACAACTATATTTACTGAAAAAAAGGTTAAGTGGAAGTAGAATAATAAATAAATTTTATAGGATGAGGGGACTTGAATGAAGCTCCCATTTAGTGAAATATATGCTTAGCACATAAACAAGGTGTATAGCTGTTTAAAAAGAGACAAGAAGCAGAAAAGAGAAAAGTCCGTAGCGTGTTTTTTCCTGAGAATCCCCCAACAGCCGTGTAGCATTTCATATTTTCTGAAGGGTTTTTCTCTGCACTCTCTAATTACCGTTGAGGACCATCACTGAAGGGTGGATCTGGCACTTCTGCTTTCTGAAAAAGCCCTGGTACGTCCTGGAGACGCAATTCTCTAGCTTTCAGTTCCCATTTGGTGATAGCCACGTGTACATCCAGTCTGAGAGGCGATTGATTGCTTTTGGCAGCAGGGCAAGGTCTGTGCATAGGAATGGCTGGTGAAGGGAACTCTGCAGAAGGCTTCAGGAGTGAGGGCAGCCCCGACCGGCTGGGAAAGGGCAGCTACGAGAATTGGTGCTGTGGATGCTCGCCGGTGAGGATGGCGGCTCAGAGCTGTGGATAACCAGCAAGGAGCCCCACTGGCGTGTCTGCCGCCCTGTTTTCGGAGGGAGCCATGGCCCTCCCAGGCATTCTTTAGGTCCTCATCCCCATGGCTCACCCAACAAACATTCTATAAAGACAAAGGGGAGATGTTGAGAATCATCCAGAATAGCTTGGGACATAAAGAAAAGCAGTCATACTCAGGGAAAAGCACCAATTACTCAGGGAGCTGAGAGTCTGAGGTACTTGGTTTTATTTTTGAATAAAAATTGTACTTTAAAGCAGAAATACATTTGACATGTTTAATCAGTCCCATGTAAAATGGGCATAATTTCACTAATTTATGCCACACAGAAGCGATAAAGATTAATACTTTTAAAGTGTAGGCTTCAAAATTATTTCAACTTGAACCAGATGAAAGGCTCTTAAAAGGCACATATACCTGTATACGTTAAATACTAAGGAATTTCCTTTCTTCTTTCTCTGCTAAAACTTAAAAACCCTAAGCAACAGAATGTTTTAAATCCTACTATGTAATTCTAGTTATTAATTGTGGAAACAATGCTCATATAAATACTGTAAGACTTAGTAATTCCTTGAAGAATCTGATTCATAAGGGAAAAGTACTCCGGCTATTTTAGGCACTTAGGTGCATGTTCTCTGAGTGAGTCTATTGTCATAGCAACTGATTTACCACAGAAGAGCAGGGAGTGTCTTAAGTCAGAGGTGGTTTTCCTTCCCCTTCATTTGGGAATCTTTCCTTGGCACTTAGAATTAGGCTCGTGACTCAGACACCTATCATGGAAAATTTCATTTAATGAATAATAATTCTGTGGCAGTTTTAAAATTTTTGAAGTGCCGGATTTAATGGCTGTTCAGATGCTATGGTTTAGTACCTAAGGCTCCAAGAGCATGCTAGAATATCAAAAAATTATGTAACAATGAATGGGAAAATGAGCCCCCGGGGGTTTATGTAAATACATACAGAAAATTCAACCTGAGAAAACCAGATGAGTCAGAAATTTAAGGCTCATCTGGATCACTTGAATTTTAATTGCATTATGGTTAATCTGATTTCGCACGCAGTTATAAACGACTTTACATATTTCAAAGTCAATCAAATAAATAACCAATGATCTGAAAATAAGTCTCCCACATTTAGACACTGTCTAAGGGAAAAAAAGTTAATCCTTTTGGGGAAGTATTTTCATGGCTCACAATCAATGAATAATGAAACAATTGGCAAGGAGGGAGGAACTGTGTAATGACTTCTGTATGAGAATAAAGTTTTGAAAAGGGCTGTACTTCTACTATAACACATGAATTTTCTAAAGTCAAAGTATTTGAACAAAATGGTCATAAGCATTCACCAAATCAAAGTACTAGACTTGGGAAAACACGTATTAACTCTAAAAGAAAGAGTAGAATTAAAAAAAAAAAAGGAAATTAACATCTGAAATCACTTATCTGAAACCTTTGGTCTGGAATTGTTTTCCAATTTGTCTTTTTAGATACTGGAGTGGCAATAAGGTAAATATACTATATCATACATAAGACACCCAGGGGGGTCGAGGGCAGCACCTCATAATGAAACAAATTGATATTGCTGCAGTGAAATGTGTGAACATGCACACTGATTGTGATCAATGGAGATTAAAAATAGCCTCTAGTCAGTTCAGGGCAGGTTTTGTTGCCAAATGAGTTCAGGTCTGGTCAGCCTTTGATGTCAAATGAATTATGAAAAGTCTGTCACTTATCAAATCTCTTTGGACTTCAAAATTGGTAGGTAAGGGATTGTGAACATGCACTGCTTTATGCAATGGCTAAAATACTTCTCTCTCTGTATACTGAATAGAGCTGGAAATCTGCACTGTTGAAAAAAGAAAATGATGAATTAAGACATGTTAGAGCTACAAGGTAGTGAAGGAAGGTAGAAACATCTGGGATCAATTACTTTTCGTAGAATATTCTTTGTGTTTCTAGTAAAAGCAAGCTGAGCAGATAACAAAACTCACCTGAGATGCAGTGTCTTAGCGTAATATTGGCACAAATATGGGCAATTAGGGAAAACTTTTATACAATAGTGGAACAAAAATGTGAAGTAAGGAATAATGTTATATATGTGGGATATCTGGCAATAATAGGTGTTGTTAAAAGAAAAACTTTAGACAAATTAAATTTAGCAGAGTTTGAGCAAAGAATGATTCATGAATCGGGCAGCACTCTGAACAAGAAAAGGTTCAGAGAGCTCCACCCAGGAGGGTGAGCAGTGAGCTTTTATAGTCTGGGCACAGAAGCAAAGTAGAGAAATCACCTGATTGGCTACCGCTAGGCATCTGCCTTATTTGGGCATGATCTGATGAGCTGGCTGTCTATGACCGGCTGAAACCTGACTGCCTGTGATTGGCTGAAACTCTGCTGTTTATTATACTCCTAAATTAAGTTTCTGTTTATTTATGTACTAAGTTAAGTTGTCGTTTGTTATGCAGGAACTCAAAGTACACAGCCTCAGGCCAATAGCCTCTTGCTTATTAAATTTAACAGTATGATCATATGACAGGCACATTTGTGAATGAGTAAAGAGTAAGAAATTTGGCATCAGTTAGACTTCCTGAGTCCAAATCGTGGTTCCTCTTTGGGCTGAACTTATCTAGGTCTCAGTTTCCCTATCTGTGAAGTGGGGAGAGTTATCATCACAGGGTGGTTGGGAGGCATGAATAAAATAAAATCTTCAAAACACTTTGCACAGTACTTAGTATATGGTTAGCAGTGAAAACAGAAAGAAAGAAAAATGTTGTTACTACTGGTAAAGGTTCAAATATCTCACACATCCCATATGTTTAGGTGACATCAATAGTGTCACTGAATTACACACAAATGGACAATACTTTCCACTGACAACATGCCTCTGATGAGGCCGCTCTTAGGAGAATAACTCATTTGAGAAGTGTCTCTTGAATAGGAATTTTGCTCCAGTTACACCTTAATGTAAGAAAGAGGTTTTTTTTTTTGGTTAAGATAACTAACTTCCTAATCTGGCCCACTGCCCTGAACTTTCCACTTTGTTTTGTGTGATAGTGGGTTTTAAATCAACCGATATATAAGCCCTCAGAATTCTGTTACATTTGGGTTCAGAAAGCTATTTATTTTCTTCTACAGTTTTCTGAGTTATCTTATTTCTTGGTTGTCATATCTCGTAACTCACATCCTTCTTTGTAGTGAATTGTGAGCGTCTTCTTTCCCCTTCACCATAAAGCTACATACCTGAAAAAGAGCAAGTCCTTCCCTTTTATCATTTTTCCTTAATTTTCACTATAAAAATAATGCCCATATTTTATTGAGATTTTCTTTTAAAATCCAAAGCCGAATAACATAGATGGGTCTGTGTGTGCACACATGCATGTGCGTGAAGTCAACAACCAAAAAGAGAAAATATGTTGTGAACTTCCACAATTTCAACACGTCGATCCCACTTTCCAGAGATAACTGAAGTTAAGCCTGAGGCTTCTGTTCTTCCAAACAACTTTCTAGGTACACACAAACATTCACATTCTATATATGTTAGGGAGAAATTTGTTGTGGATTTAGCAAAAATAAAATAATTGATACATACAGTTCTACAGCTCATTATTTTTCCTCTTCAATGATGTACCATGGACATCTCCTATTGTTAAGGGTGTATCATTCTTATTCTTTTGTAATAAATGTGTTCTTTAATCATAATTGTGTGTAGTTAATTTATCCATTCATTTACTCAAGTAGTATTTTTTGATCATCAAAATGAAGAAAATATGTGCTAGTTGCTATGGAAAAAGCAAAGTTGTAAAAGACATAGTTTTTGCCCACTGGCTGCATATTATAATATGAAAAGATAAATAAGACAGGAACATTTATTAAAATGATATTAAGCAGTATGGAATATGTAAACTTATAGATTTTAGTACCACTTAAATTCAGGAGACAGTAAATTGATTTTTGAAAGGGTTGATCAGGAAGATTTTTTAGGAGAGTTGGATTTGAATTGGATCTGGAAAGATTGGTTGGGTTCCAACTAATGTAGAGGAGGAAAAAAAAATAGTTTTAGCCAAATCTCCAAGGGAAGAAAAAAAAATAAGACATATTTAAAGGAGAATCACCTTATTTTATCAAATCCAAATACATTGACTGTAAAACATTTTGATTTCAGAGATATTTAAAAGTGTGATAAATGTTTCAATTAAATCAAGAAAATACAGTATTTGTTCAATACAATTGGAGGAGGAGATTTATAGAAAGTAGAACTGGTAGATAAATCTAGATCAGTAAGTAGGAGCTTTGAATGCTAGGGTAAATTCAAAATTCCCTGTTTTGGTTCTTTTCCAAATCTTTCTTTCCTCCTTATGAGAAGCTGTTACAAATTAGCATGAGACCAGATAACCTAATCTTATTTATTGATTGACTGATTGATTGATTTTAGAGACAGGTCTTGCTATGTTTCTTTAGGCTGGTCTTGAACTCCTGGCCTCAAGCAATCCTCTCACCTTGGCCTCCCAAAGTGCTGGGATTACAGGCCTGAGCCACCATGCCCAGCCAGATAACCTAATCTTTAAAACTATTGGCACATTTTGGCAAGCCCTCCCATTGACTTTTTTTCTTTTTCCATAAAGAAATAAACATTTAAAAAATATTTTCACTCATATTTTATTTCATGTGCCCAGTACTATGCTAGCACCAGGATATCAATGGTGAACAAGACACAGTCTTAGCCTCCCGGTGCTCACGGTCTTGTTGATAGACTTTTCAATGCCCTCTCCCCACTTCCCAGATGTCATCAGTGTCAAATTTTGCTGGCCTATCAACTGTTAAAAATAGACGTCACCTTCTGCTTGGCCTTGTTTCTAGTTTGTGGTTATGACTTCCTGCTTGCCTTACCGAGCTATGATTTCTTGAAATCCCCATGCCTTTTCATAACACCTGGGTGACTTTTTTCCTCACTGTGCTTTTGCTTAAAGCAGAGCTACTTACAAATGAACTTTTATTTGTTACAGCATCTCCATAATTATTTCCTAAAATTAAAAATGTTGGTTTCTGGATTCCGTTGATGTTCCTGTGGACTTAGTAACATGCTAAATATCCACCACAGAGAGGGTCCTTTTATAAATCCACATGAAGAAAACCTCTATTTGGGACTTAGAATTAGGCATGAAGCTCTGCATTCACATTTAGGATTTTTAGTTTTCTTGAGGAATTGACCCTTTTACTGTTATGAAATGTCCTCTTTGTCCCTGATAATGTTCCTTTTTCTGGAATCTACTTTTGTCTGGTGTTACTAGATCTATTCTAGTACAGTAGTCAGCCTCTGAGATGGTCCGCAATGATCCCTGCCTCCTGGTACACAGACCCTGTGTAGTCCTCTCTCACATTGTACCAAAATTGGTCTGTGTGACCAATAAAATATGGCAAAAGTATTGTTATTAATACATCACTTTTTAGATTAGGTTATAAAAGACTATGGCTTCTTTCACAGCCTCCCCGCCCCTCCCTCTCCGCGACAACATCACTTCCTCTTGGGGAAGGCCGCCATGAGCAGCCCTACGGAGAATTCAGGAGGCAAGGAGCTGAAGCCTCCTGCCAACACCACACCTGTGGGCTTCGATGCAGATCCTTCAGACCCAGCCAAGCCTGCCCTAGATTATGAAAGACCTTGAATCAGAAAACCCAGCTAAGTCACCCTAGATTCCTGACTCTCAGAAATGACGAGGTAATAAATGTTTGTTGACCACCCCATGTTGGGTGATCAGTCAGAAGGACTCACAAGACTCAAGAGAAGGCTATTCTCACAGCTAAAGTTTATTATGGCAAGAGACACAGAGAAGACAGTAGGACAGATATTTTCACGGACAGAATCCTGAGAGGTCCAGTACAAGCTTCAGGGTCCTTCGTCATCAGAGGCCACACAGGATGTACTTTCTTTGCAGCAGCAAATTACAGGAACATGTGTGAGATGTCTCTAACCAAGGTCCAAGGATTTTTTGGTATGCTGGTCACATAAGCATATCTTACTGTGCAACCAGCCATGACAACTGAAATACAGGACCCCAAGAATGAAGCCAGGTGCACATCATTAATCTTGATATTTGTGCAAAGCAACCTGACAAGCTGGTAGGGCATAGCCCATTGCTCCAGGTATACAAAACAAAATCATCAATCCTTGACATACAAGAGCCATTTTCCCAGTGATTGGCCAAGGGTCAACTGTGGTTTTAGGCTCTCTTGGAGACATGCAAGAAATATACAAGTAGACCTGCTCTGTTAACTCTTTCCTCAAAATGTGGCCCACAGCCAGCATCAACTGCCAAATGCATAGATAAATGAGACTTCGGATAATTCCAGCCCCCAGACTTCAAGTCTTCCAGCTTGGCCCCCAAGCAGTGCGAAGCAGAAACAAGCATTCTCCATTGTGTCCTGCCAGTATTCCTGGCTCACAGAAACTATATGAAATTAAGAAATGATTATCATTTGAATCCATCTAACTTTTGGGGTAGTTTGTTATACAGCAATAGATAAATAATATAGAATAATATTTTCCTATTCTTTGTAAGTCTGGCAATTTTGTATTGAATGACAATGTGAATTTTATGTTTTAGGGAACTGGATTATGTCATTTCATTAAATAGTATCAGGATTCTGTTTCATTGCTAGCTAAGTTACAAGGAAGTTACAAGTAGAATATTCTTGAGGATTGTTTTTGAATTTGTTACGGTGGGTCTAGGGCAGACTTTATCTTAGGGCTAATTTATCTCCACCACTACTAAGCTGATAACATTTTCAAGGCTGCCTCAGGGATTGGTAAGGGGCCATATAGTAAATAGTTTAGGCTTTGCAGGTCACATACAGTCACTATTGCATATATTTCTTTGTTTGTTTTTATAATCCTTCGAAAATATACGAATCATTCTTAGCTTGTGAGCTGTTGAAAAAGTCTGTGGGCTGGATTTGGCCTGTGAGCTATAGTTTATTGACACCTGATCTGTTTGATGTCCTTTGCATTAAGAGATCTTTCTACTCTGGCTGAAAGGACCATTAATGATTCTCAGCTTTGTGTAAGTTCCAAATTTTTTTCTGCCCACTGATTCTCATGGTTCTTTTCCCAGCCTTGGGTGGTTTCCTCTCATGCTCGCTCAGATTAGCACTCAGTCAAAGACTCGAATGGACCCCTCTGTAGATTTCCCTGGCTCTGTCTCTCGGTGCAGCTCCCTCCTCTCTGGTACTCAGTGCTACCAGGCCTAGCCATTGTAACCTCTCTGAACTCGGATCTCACTCTTATCCACTTAGCGAGACTGCAGGTTCTTTTTGGGTTCCCTCCTTGTGCTGTTATTTGCTTACATATATTAATACTTACTCGTATGTGTTGGTTTCTATCTATCTTGAACATAAATTTCTAACAGAAACTGTTTAGTTGTACTTCATGTCTTCATTGTTAAACATGGCACCACACCAACACACATGTAAATCATCACCATTCCATTAACTAGTGCTATATCTCAGTGGCCTTAGACTTATAAGATTTCTAGTTGAGAGAAATCTTAAATGCTCTAATCTGATTTTAGTCTAACTCTAATCCTTTACGAATTTGCCTGTCCAGCTTCCCTGGTAGTGAACATGTACTTTTCGAAAGACATACTCTACTTTTTAAGATAGCCTTTTTCATTGTTGGACAGCAAATAATGATCAGAAAATGTACTTTATTATAAGCTAAAATATAATTCCTAATCACATTCTCTTTTCAGTTCTTATTGAATTTGTGTTTAACCTAAATCTAGAGGACCGATATGTACCACAAAGAAGCATGGTGTGATGACACTATGTATAGGAGGACTTGTTCTGGTCAGGGACATTAGGGAGGACCTTCTTGAGGAGGTACGAGTTGAGATCTGAAAGCAAAGTAGGAGGTGATCAGAGAAAAGCAGGTGAGAACTTTTAGGAAAGGGATCAGCCTAGGTGATGATGCTGGAGCAAAAGAGAGCAAGTGGCTTTAAATCTAAATGTAGAATGTGCAGACAACCTTCTTAAATACTCAGTGAATCCACTCAATTGCAGAAATATCACTATATTACTGAAAACACATTTCCGACATTTTGGGTATACTTGTAGAGAGGCAGATTTAATGTCAATGTAAGGAAGTGTTTCGAAATACTATTATTGTCCCTATCTCAGGTGGTGGGGCTGGAAGCTTTCACATTTTGGGGGCCCTCTTTAAGATAAAAATATAAATGATAGGTACAAAATTAAGTACAGGGCTTGGAAGAGACCCTTGGCAGTGAAAGTCCCTGAATCAGATGTTTCATTAGCTTTAGGGTAAAAAAATCTACCTACTGTTTTGAGGGATTCAGACAAAGGGTGTCAAGAGATTTCGTACATTGTGTAGGAATATGGACTTGATAGACTTCAAATTTTCCTCCAGATTCAAAGATTTTGTTTTTACTTGGCTTATGTTAGAGAATTGACTAGGTCAATTTGACTCTTGGAATCTTGGACCTTCCCTCCTGCCCCCCACTGCTGTGGTTTGTAGAATGAATTGTCTGATGGACAAACAACGAGGTGGTGTTCGGGATTGTGTGGGTGTGTGGGGTGTATCTTTTAGACTCTTATTTAAATGAATTCTAAAGTTAAGTGCCTGGCTTTGACCCATAGTCTATTGTTTTGTTCTAGCACTCACGTCATCAGTCACAGGATCAGAGCTAAAAAGTCTTTTGCATCAAGTCAGGGCTTGAGTCCCGTACTAGCTAATGTGTGTACATGCGGAACACCTCAGTGATAGCCCAGAGACGGCCTCCACCCCACCCTGTTTACCTCTGCCCACAGGAGGCCTGAGGAAAGGGGTCGTATGTTTAGTGTGTCTCCACCATCCCTGCTGCATTTATGCATAATGGTGCTTATCTTGTCTGCACCACTGTCAGAAGGGAAGGAGGGAATATTACAAATAAAGACTCCCTACCCCACAAATGTAAACAAAAACAGAACCCTCAGAGTCAATTATACTCTGAATCATTATTATAGAACAGGAAGAATCCTAACAACAACAAAATATTAAGAGCAGCTCTGTGAATGAACACTTCTGCATTCCCAGGGTAGTTGTCTGGGAAGATTATAAAGGTCTTAGCAAACTTTAATTACAGCTCAGAGGTTGGTGAGTTACATGGCAAAAGTTCTTGCTAGTGTGCTCACCGGAGAAGTAAAATCAGGTGAGGTTAAGTGGTCAGTTTATAGATACCTGGTCATGCTCATCTGTGATTGCTTTTCCAGTCTGTCAGGTTTTCTGGAATCTGACTTGTTAGCAGCTCTGCCAGGCCCCATCCCCTTGCTTGCAGGTGCTCAGGTCTGGAGCTAATGCATTAATGTCAGCTCGTTGCCCTAGGGCTTGGCTGCGCCAGGTCTGGGCCTCCTGGCTCTTTTCGGAGTCGGTCTACAGGAGACATCTCTGAGCCCAGGGATAACAGTTCTGGAGTCAGGTAGATTCTGAGCACACCTGCCAGGCATGATGTGGGAACAAGGACAGAGCTCTTCAGTAGGAGATAATTGACTTCAAAGAGCTCCAATTTGGTTGATGTTTTTTCTACTTGGACATCTAGGAACAGTTAAAAACAAATTCTCTACCACCACTTCTAAGAAGACAGAAAAATTTGGCGGCTAATAAAGAAATAAAAGATAAAATCCCCTTGAGGAAATGTGAAGACCTGGAATTTCCCTGTCCTCTGTGTATCTTACTCCCACCCAGACCTTTGGGGTGTCTTTGTTTTGTGCCCCACAAGTGAGTCCTCAGGAAGGGGTTCCAGGGTGGGTGGCCAGTGAGTGAGTTTGCTCACCATGGATTTAGCCTCTGTTGCTTAGGAATTTCCCAAATGTCAAGTTTCCATTAATGTTATCCATCTACCAACATGTTGATACAAATTTACTTCAAATCTATATACTTTTTTGGGGGGTCTGGCCAACAATTTGGAGAAAAATAGAATATTGTCTGCTGTCAGGCAAAGGTTGATTGTCTTTTATTTATTCTAAAGCAAGACTTTTCCAACTTCAGAAGTTCTCACCAGGTCTAGCACTGTGGGGTTTGGAGAACCAGCACCTGCCTACCCAGACTTCATCCTCAGAATTTCAAAAACCTCTATTCTGTCCCTTCTCACTCTTTGCCTGGGACCTTCCATCCTCATTTCTAAATCCCATCTTTCCCTTCAAATTTTCATTGTCTCTCTTTGGATCTTTTCTTTTTATTTAATGTTTTCCTTCAATTATTCAAATCAGAATTTTGCATATTCATCTATCTTTCCTGTGGTTCTTCGTCTAAGGATACCCTGATGATTTATTTTTAAGCTTTAAAAAATGTTTTGCATATAAAAACTCTCAGCTTATGACCTGTTTTGGTCTCAGCAACTAATTGGACTGATACATTGAGGAAATAGTTACTAACGTCTCCTGGAGCTGTTCTAAGCTTGTAACTAATAGCTCAGAATCCGTCTTCCTGTAGGTGAAACTTTTTTTTTCCCCCTTAAATTCCTCATTATTCTTGTGTACCTTGAAGCTCATTTCTCTGTTTGAAAAGTTCAGTCATCTCTTCCTTTTTCCTAAATGAGTTGACAGCTCAGTACCTAGAAAACCTTAAAGTTAGCACTAATTACCAACAGGTTAAATAAGAGAGCTGTGTTGAGACATGTGCTTGGTGAGGGAGCCTTTAGGGCAGCTCTTACTGTCCTCTACTGCAGGCGTAATATCAGGACTCTACGCCACGAGATGCAAGTTGCTTGGTTAATATTCCAGCTCCCACAGCAAAGTGCCGCAGACTGGATGGCTTAAACAACAGAAATTTATTTCTCCTAATCCTAGAGGCTGTAAGTCCAAGATCAAGCAGCTAGCACAGTCGGTTTCTTCTGAAACCTCTCCCTGTGGCTTGCAGATGGCCCCCTTCTCCCTGTGTCTTCACATGATTTTTGCTCTCCGTGTGTCTATGTTGCAATCTCCTCTTCTTATAGATCACCAGTCACATTGGATTGGGGCCCACCCTAATGACTCATTTTAACATAGCTACCTCTTTAAAGACCTATCTCCAAATACAGTCACAATCTGAGGTAATGGGGGTTTGGGCTTCAACATATGCATTTTGTGGGGGACACAAATCAGCCCCTAACAGTATATTAACAACTCCTCAGATAGACGCCAGATTTCTAGTAATAGCATAGCTCAAAAACAGCCCGAGCCTACAAAGTTTGTGCCAAGGGCAGAGTACCCACCCCATTAGGGTCGGATGTTGTGCATCCCTCTCTTACTCTGCAGACTCCTGGTAACAAATGTAAACAAGCTGCTTATCTGATTCCCCACCCTGCAGCAGACCATGTGCAGAGATGCTGCCAGCCAGAAAAAAAGCCAAGCCACTGGGGCAGATGTGACAACCGCAGCAGGAAGTGACTTCAGCACTGAGAGGGCATCAGAAAAACCTTAAAAGGCCAAAGCTGTAGCGTCAATAAACGGGTCATACAATGAGAACAGAATAATGATACTCCCGATTTGTCAAAAGTAGGTGAGGTTATTTTCAAAAATCTATGGTAGAAAGCTGTGGAAATTTTCCTGTTAAATACTGTATAGTTAAAATTGTTTGGGCATTTGTTTGGGCAATTGTTTGGGCAATCGTTTGGGAAACACACTTCAGTTACTAGAATAATTTACCTATGCAAAATTAAAATTTCCTGGTTCTGCTGGATAAATGCTTCTTTCTATGTGTGACAGACAAGGTCCTGCTTGGAAGTCATGACGACTTTGCTATAATCCTGGATTTCCTGTCATCATGGTCTTCAGGTTTGGACTGACCTCCCAGGGACATTCTACAAGCAGTCACTGAGGTTTGCTAACAGTTCTCAAAGATGTTTATCAGATAATTTTTAATTTAAACCGCACCCTCTGTAGTGCACAGTGAATTAATAGTTCAATACCTTCTAGAATGCTTTTATGAATAGTGCAATTGCATGGCATTGCACTTTGTGTATAGGTGTATTCGAAGTAGTAATATGTTTAGTGGAAACATTTAAAATAGACCATAATTTTTATAACCCTGTTTTGGCATTTCTTCATGTTTTAGTACACCAGGAGGCTCAAAAACGGGCATGGCCTGTGCATTTCTCAGCTCTCAGAGGCCCGGCACCTGAACTTGCTATGTGCTCAGCCTCCCCCTCCTCTAAATAATCTCCTCCGGTTTGTGCTTTGTGCCTCTGACCACCTTCTGTCTCATATGATAGTTATTTATAAAGCTGTTTTTATCTGTCTTACAAGACTGTGAGCTTAATTCCCAATGAACAACCCCCACAGTAAATGTTAGTTTCTGTGTCAAATCCAGGGACTCTTTGTTGCTATCCTTTCTCTAAGCAAGAAAAAGTCTGGCTCTGCCTGATCTTTGTTTTCTTCTTCTTAAATGTTTGAGTCTTTTGTAGTGCTTGTTGCAACTGCCTACCAAGGTCAGCCTGAGAACTCTTCCTTAGGCTCAAAGAAGGATCCCCCAGCATGCCTTGCAGGAGAGTTTGCACAGTGCCCCGCAGTGGTGTGCTGGTAAATGTTTAACAGCCAGTTCTGGGGTGGGTCGTGAGGGGGAAGGCCTGATTCGTAGTGTTCGTGGTTATAGACACTGAATACGGAAATTGGGAAGAAATGCACACCATTGACTCTTGCTACCTAAACAGATTTCACAGGGTTCCAACACACCACCAGTTCACAGCTCAGGGAGAGTGAAAAAAGCTATTCTGTAAGGTATGGAGAAGCCAGTTGAATCTCTTCTCCTTCTGATCTAGAGCCATACCACCCTGAACACGTCCTATCTTGTCAGAATCTCTTCTCCACCCGCACAAGGCGAGCCAGTAGTACATACTCACAAAACTGTCTCACTTTCCAGGCCTGCCTCCTCTCAGCCCTCCCCAGCTGACATGTTGACAAACCCTGGAACAGCTTTAAAGTCATGGGCGATGACAAATGGATCTACTTGGAAGTTTCTAAAAGGGTCACTAATATGAAGGCAGCTCAAAACTCTCAGAATTAAGTAATGCATATGGGCTGACTTTGAGGTTATAACCATTAACCTTTCCCAAATTAATTTTTTTTTTAAGCATTTGCTCAACTTCCTACCCCTTTACACCCACCCACACTAACTTCTCAGACACATGTCAAGGTGTCTGTGACTCAACAATTTTTATCGAAGAGGCAACGGTACCACCCCCTCCCCATCCTACCTCCTTTCCCCTCTTCCATATGCCAGAGTGAGCAGATTTTTAAATGTCTATAATCAGAGATTTTGTTTTGCTCTTTCTCTCTCCTGACGTGATATTTTGTTCACAACAGATAGCCAAAAATATTGAAATTAAAACTCGTTCATTTCTTGTAGTATATGAGAAATACCATTTTTCCCCTCGCTAAAGGTGCTCATAAATGCTCATTAATTCTTGCAAGTACAAGTCGAGATAGTTTCTAAGCTGAAGGAAACTTTTTGTCCGTAGAAGAACTGGTTTTTCTGCCTTAGACAATGAAGGATGGACAATGGAGGTGTCTGGTCTTTCTCTGCCCCACCCTTGTTATAAGAGCAAGCATGCGGTTGTCCACCTCTCACAACCAAACTCTTCCCCGAATTACCACAGCCTCAAAATCTTTAGCCATTTTTGATTGAACGCACATGCTTAGGTATGATGGTTTCTGGGACCGGAAGGTAGGAAAAAACCTGAGTCTTAAAAACAAACTCACTAACAATACTATAGTAAAAAAGGCAGACAATGGCAAGTGTTAATGAGGATGTAGAGAAACGGGACCCCTCATACATCGCTGGTGGGAATGTGAAATGATACAGCCACTTTGGAAAATAGTTTGGCAGTTTATACAAAGTTAAACATAAACTTGCCATATGACCTAGCAATTCTAGTTATCCACCTAAAAGAAACGAAAACATATGTTCATACAGACACATGTACGGGAATGTCCACAACAGGTTGATTCACAATAGCCCAAGCTGGAAACACTCCAAGTATGTATCAATAGTGAACTGAAAAACAAAATGTGATACATCCATACAATGGAATATTCTGCAGCAATGAAACATAAGGAAGTACTAATGCATGCCACTAGGTTGGACAGCCTCAATGACGTTATGCTAACTGAAAGGCAAATCTATGAGAGACAGAAAGCAGAATGGTGGTTGTTTTGGTGCTAGAAATAGGAATAGGGATTTGACTATAAAATGGACACAAAAGATCTTTTGGGGATGATGGAAAGTTGGCAAATTTGACACAACTGTAAATTTACTCAAAATCATTAAATTGTATGTTTTAAAATGGGTGAATTTCATCGCATGTAAATTATACCTCAACAAAGCTTTGTAAAGACAATACAACAGATGAAGGCCTTTGTTAATTCTATTTAGCTGTTGGTTTTTCTTGTCTGATTACAAATCCCAAAGGGCTACATATCATCCAGCTGCATCTTTTTTTTTTTCCTAGCAGGTGAGGAAAGCATATAAATGTGCCCCTGGAGAAGGCAGGCATTAGGCCCTACAAAGCCAAAGATGCGTTGCCAGATTTTTCTAATGCTGTGGGCGCACTAGTCACCCAGTCTGCAGGGAATGGTGTGATATTCATTGAGTTCTGCCCTGGGCCTCCCAGCCTTCCTTGCATGTAGGTGGCTCTGTGAGGGAATGACGTTCCGATGGGGGAGTGTGTGCTCCTGTCACATGCATGCAGGGGGACGGTGCTATATGCAGGGTGTTGTACTATCTGTATCCCGGGAGACAAAGGCACTCCTTGTTAAACTGGAGCCAGTCTTACCTTCAAGCATGAGATCATTTTGACCACTTATCTCTTCCTTACCAAGGGATATGCCCTCTTTTCAGACCAAAACAGAGTAGGAAGCCCATAGGGAACCTTCTAATTTTTAACTTGGTCTTTTGATGTGGCCTTTGAAAAATATCCTAGTGCTTGCTCCAGAACAGCCAAATACAAGATGGCTCTTTCAGAAAGGGACTAGCTAGGGTTGGCAGAGCAGAAACTTTGGCAAGGAGCCTGTCATGTTCCAGCCCTGGGGGGAAAATAATACACTACTTTTTTGCCTATAAAAGTGGCAAACTGGCAAAAATTAAAATGTACACACTGTTCTAATTTGGAGTACTTAGAAAATAATGGGCCTACGAGCCTGATCTGGTGGCTTAATTTGCTTCCAGCAATATTTCTAGAGAATGTTTTGCCCTGGTGGTTTAGTTCTTCTGCCTGTGGCCCCAGCTACCTTTCTGTTTTCACATCCTTTGACTCCCTTGTGTATACTTGATTTTTTTAAAGAGTGCGTTCACCCTTCTTTTTTGTTTAGCTTCATTTTTTTTTTATTTTATTTTGGTAAGAACAGTTGCCGTGAGATCTACCCTCTTGATAAGTTTTTAAGCGCACAATACAGTATTATTAACTATAAGGCACTATGTTGTACAATAGATCTCTAGAACTTATTCATCTTGAAGAACTGAAACTTTATACCCGTTGAGCAATAACTCACCATTTTCCCCTTCCCCCAAGCCCTTGGCAACCACCATTCTACTTTCTGTTTCTGAGTTTGGCTATTTTAGATACCTCCTATAAATGGAATCATGCAATATTTGGGCTTCTGTGACTGGCTTATTTCATTTAGCATGTCCTCTAGGTTCATCAATGTTGTCGCATATAGCAGGTTTACCTTTTTTTTAAGGCTGAATAATATTCTGTTGTATTTAGATACCACATTTTCTTTATTAAGTCATCCATCGATGGGCATTCGGGTTGTTTCCACATCTTGGCTATTATGAATAATGCTGCAATAAATGTGGGAGTGTAGATACCTCTTTGAGATCCTGATTTTAATTCTTTTGGGTATGCACCCAGAAATGGGATTGCTGGATCATATGGTAGTTTTATTTTTAATTTTGGGAGAAACCTCCATACTGTTTTCCATAGCAGCCACACACCATTATGCATTCCCATTCAGTGTACAAGGGTTCCAATTTCTCCACCTCCTTGCTAACACTTGTCTTTTTAAAAATGTTTTATCATAGCCATTTTAAATGGTGTGAGGTGATGAAGATTCAGTGTGGGCTGTGGTGGAGGTGGTGTCTATGATATAAAAGCAAAAGTCCCCAGGCTGGTAGGAGTTCTGCTCCTCTCCACTATTTTAAAAGGCTGCCAAAAATGGCTGGGACAGGGGGACTTGGATAAGTTCACCACAGTGGAAAGAGATAAGTGTTTTTAGAAGGAGTGAAATGAAAATATTATGTATAATCTTTGAAAAATCATTACAGTATCTTAAATATTTGGACTTTCTGAAGGTTTGTGCTCTGGAGCCATGCCCAGGCAAGCCCTGTCATCCACCATGCCACATCCCAAGCTTCTACCTCCACAGCTGCCTTTACTAATCCCTAATTTAGTCTAGGACATTTTTCTCCCCCAAGAAATATTTGCATTCTTTCCTTCCTTTGCATCTCCGTAGGTCTTCGCACTCTTCTGGTCCTCTCACCCTGCTCTACCCCCATCTCCTGTGACAGCTGCTCTGCCCTGATCTCATCCCCCTCTGATGGCATCTCTGTGAGCGCAGCATCGCCTTTGTGAACGATACAGAAACTAACACTCGGGTACTAACATTGTTTACCTGGAATGAATAATGGAATCATTTGATTAGTATCAGAATACTTTGTTAGGAAAGGGAGGCAACTCTGATGCAATCGCTTATTTTAAATGCCATTTCGTGCACTATTCTAAAATAGTTCTTCTAGAAACTGATGTCTATACATATGTGTTATGATTCTGTTTTAAAATAGAAAGACACTATTTTTTCCTAAAAAACCTTCACCAATTTGACAGATACAGAGAGAATATTTTCAGTTGACCAAGATTATCAAAATAATGCCTAATTCTAGGAAGAAAGACAGAAAGAGTGGTGAAATTCTACCTCTTTTTGATTGCTGCTTCGAAAATATGTAATCAATATTTCAAACTAGTGAATGATACCTATCAAATGTTTTGCTCTATATGGATATTCCCCTAATTAATATTATTTTACATAGACAAAGCAAGCTTTTAAGAAAATTCAATTTGGACTTTTCTTTTTCAGTCTCATAGTATCTGTAAATAGTTTCAAGCTTTCCCAAGATCTTTCCTATGCTCCTGTTAGCATGAGCATTTCTGGAAAAAGCACAGTTTTCTTTCTGTTTCCATATGGCTTAATAGAAGCAGCAACATCAATTGGGTGATGTTTTTTATGAGCTGGATTCTAGTTTTGACTTTGGAGTAGTCAAAGGACCAGTGGAGAGGAGTAGAACTCCTACCAGCCTGGGACTTTTTGCTTTTATATCATAGACACCACCTCCACCACAGCCCACACTGAATGTTCATCACCTCATACCAGTTAAAATGGCTATTATAAAATGTGTGATCTTGAACAAATCACTTGGGACCTCAACTTCCTTATCTGAATCCGTATGATGAGGGAAGTGGACAGCATGATCTATGATCAGCAGCTTGTAGAATTTTCTGCCTCCCCCTTATTTGCCAAGGCCCACGGCAGAATCTCTTGTGTTCACTCCCTTGTTTCCTTCCATGCAGCAGCATCCCAACCACCTTCAAAAGAACCAGGACCAAGTGTCTAGAAGCTGAGCAATGCCCAGTCCAGGAGAGGAAGGCTCTGTTGCTGTGCTTGGTGTGGGGAGAAGGGGAAGGGCAGGTGAAGAGACCTAACCATGAGCAGGGCAAAGGCTGGAGAAGACAGTGCAATAGGAATGGATCTTGCATGCCCAGCATCTTGGGGTAGAGGGGAAGGAAAGGGGTGAGGAGGAGAGAAGTAGCTGGGCTAGGAGACCCATTCTCAGGTTGGCTGGGCTCCAAGTCCTAGGGCTGTCACTAGAAAGCTGGATCCTTATACAGTATGCCCACCCTCCCAATCCTTATAAACTCCAGAATAACCTCCAGCAGCCTCATGGAGGGCCAATTCTGGTTTAAAACGTCCTTATGCTAGAGGGTAAGTATATAATACCAAGTGAGGATTAGAACTTGTGGGGCAAAGGGCAGGAGAACCTTGTGGGTCTACAGTGGGAACAGGCCCCTTCTCCACCACTCCCACACCAAGGGAAGGTCCTGAGAATAGAATTAGACCCAAGAAAGAAGGCCCTTAGCATCTTTCTCTGTCCCAGTTGGGCCCCATTGGACTCTGCTCCCTCTGGGGTTGACCTCTGTGGCTGGGCTCCATACTTCCCAGCACCATCATTCTTCCTGCGATTATTTCCAAGCATCCTTCCTCTAGCCATGGCCAGTTTCAGGAACTCAGGGCTAAACTGAATTTCCACACCTTTCTTTCCACCTGGAGGCAACATCCTTTTAATTTGGGGGAGGAGAAAGTTACAAGGAGGAGGTGAATAGGTGACACGCAACACATGCTCCTTTCTCATTTTGCTTGGGACAGGCTGGGCCTCGTTTCCAATTTTTGACAGACCTAAATAAAGAAGCCAACAGATAAACAGTGCAGGCGATGTTTGCCAGCGTGGGATATGTAACGTATTTTAAGGGAACACCATGCATCTCCATTTCTTCTTAAAACCGATCTGCCTCGAGTCTTGCTTTTCAGCCTTGGCTAACAGCTGGGTAATACTGACCTGGATGTACATGCCCCTGCTTACCTTAGCTAGTGTTTAATTTTTTAAAAGCCCTCCTGACAAGGCAGGTAGGCTAATATTTCCTGAAACATTCTTTACTCCACTCTTTCCACAGTTAGGCTTTTTTAAATTTTTCTTTTAAAGAGAAAATTGTTTAAAATATACGTCTAATAACTCGTGACTATGAAAGTCTAAGTGCTTTGCCCTCCTGGCCTATGAGTCAGGACTCTACTCCTGCTTCTACAGGAGTTAGGGTTAGGGTGTTGCTGAGAATATTAACCTCATATCACTTCGCCCTCACTTTTGGAAAACCCACAGAGAAATTTCTCTTAGACCTTAGTGAGGGAAACCTTTTGCTTCTCCTTATTAACCAATATATTTTTTACAGATGCTAATGTGATTTTTATAACAATCATGTCTCTTTTTAATTATTTTTTTTATGATACACATCAGATGTATACATTTTGGGGTACATGTGATAATTTGATACATTCATAAAATCAAATGAGGGTAATTGGGATATCCATCACCTTAAATATTTATCTCTTCTTTATGCTAGGAACATTCTAATTATTCTCTTCTAGCTATTTTAAAATGTACAATCGATGAACATTCATGGTTCTTTTTTACTTTGGCCAAATTCGACTATAGTAATTGTGCAAAACTGCAGTCCCCAACCCCTGGCCATGGCCCAGTCTGTGGCCTGTTAGGAGCCAGGCCGCACATCACCCCTGCCCCACCACCGCCACTTCCCACCACCCCCATCCGTGGAAAAATTGTCTTCCATGAAACCGGTCCCTGGTGCCAAAAAGGTTGGGGACCACTGGTGTGAAACCCTAGAGCATGCCCTGCTGTGTACTAATTCTCATAATGGTATCATCACTATCTGACTGTGTGTGTGTGTATAGTTTGATGTCTTTTAATTTTGGGAAAAGGTTTTTTCTCTTCAATCTGTTTATACTGCAGGCTATTTTATTTTTTTAAATTTTGAACTAATTTTTGACTTATAGAAAAGGTGCAAACATGGAACAGAGAGTTCCTGTGTTCCTTTCACACAGCTTTCCTTAATTTAATTTTACTCTATTGAATATATTTGCGAAAGTCACCTAAAATTCTTTTTGGAACAAGGCCTGCAGTGTGTCACTAATTTGAACAGCCAGGTGTTATGTACCTCAGAACAAATGGGTTGGAAATGATGAATATAGACATCTCAGACAGGTGATATTGGAAGTATGACCCAGATTAAAACTGAACTGACCCTGCATCTCCCAAGAATGTAGTCAAAAGTGATTTGGCCACAAGCAAATAGGAACTAAAGAATATGATCCAAAGAAAAGTGGCCAGCAGGACAATCTGGTTAAAATTCTGAATTCATAGAAACTGAACTTTAAAAATATTAGTAATTAGTATTAATCATGGGGTTGAGTCATAACTCTTTACTTGGTTTTAAGCATTTTGCCCATGTATAATATTTTTCTGGTATGCATAGTTATAAGGATTCTTAATTTGTTTCTGGACGATAGACTATTAGTTGAAATTACTGAGAAGTCCAACAGTTTGTGTCATGCTTATCTATATAGTTTATATTGGCGGTTATGAAGCATTATTATGGCATGATATTATTTTGCAGAAGTCAGATGTGTGTTTGTGCATATATACATACCTGCATGGGTATGTGTGTGTGCAGATCAAAAAAGACCTGGAAGAAAATAACTCAAGCTTCCAAGGTTTCAACCACATAGGTGACTTGTAATGTTCTTTTTAAAAAAACATGCCTGTATTTTCTAGTTATTTTTTGTATTGAGTAAGATATTGTTTTTATACCAAGGGGAAATTCACAAAAGAATTTAAATAACAAAATAAATTATGGAAGAAAATACAGAATTCTCAGTTTTAACAGATTTCTCTATTAATTGATATTTAGGTTATTTTAGCCAATCCACTTTTGTTTGTTATTTAGGTTGTTCCAAATATCCATCGTTGAGCAGTTCTTTTTTCTAGCTTTTAAGTATTGTAAGAAGCAAAGAACATAGGTGATTGGCAAAAAAAAAAAAAAA
>RJWJ010027896.1:0-21862 GCA_004363605.1 Indri indri
GAGAAGGACTATTTCTCCAGAGCCTTACCAATAGAGTACATTGTCAAACTTTTGGATTTTTGCCTCTCTGAAAGATAAAAAATGATATCTCAGTATACAGTACTTTAAATTTGCAATTCTCTTATTTTCAGCAGTGGTGAACATATTTTCAATCACTTCATTTGCTTTTCTGTTTCTGTGAAATGTTTGTTCATATATTTGCCCATTTTTCTATCAGGTTATTGGGCTTTTTCTCCTGAGAAGTTCTTTATTAAGGTTATGAGCCTTTTGTCTGTGATACAATTTGCAATTATTTCTCCCAGTTTTCATTTGCCTTTTGATTTTGCTTGGGATGTTTTTATATTGCCATGGAGCCAAGTTTGTTAATCCTTTATTACTTTTATGAGTTATGGATTTTATGAATTATAATTAGGAATGATTTTGCCTTTCCTGGGTTATAAAATATCACTCATTTTTTTACATTATTTGTATGGTTTCATTTTTACATTTAGATCTTTGATCCACTGGAATTATCTTGGTGCTTAATGTGGGAATGCATCTAATTTTATCTTTTCCATATGGCTATCAAATTGCATACTATGTGAATTATATCTCAGTGAAGCTGTTTACACACACACACACACACACACACACACACACACACACATTTGGAAGGATATATCCTAAAACTTAAGCACTGGTTGAACCTGGATGGTAAGATTATGAATGTTTTCCATTTTCTGTTCTTTTTTTTTTTTTTTTTTTTTTTTTTTTTTTTTTTTTTTTTTTTTTTTTTTTTTTTTTTTTTTTTTTTTTTTTTTGAGACAGAGTCTTGCTCTGTCACCCTGGGTAGTAGAATGCAGTGATATCATCGTAGCTACAGCTCACAGCAACCTCAAACTCCTGGGCTCCGGTGATCTTCCTACCTTAGCCTCCTGAGTAGCTGGGACAACAGGCGTGTGCCACCATGCCTGGCTAATCATTTTCTTTCTTTCTTTCTTTTTTTTTTTTTCCATATAAACAGATAGACCCCGTGAACATTTATTTCTGAGAGGATATAGTGCAGGCTCACTAAAAAAAATTTTTTTAAACAAGTGTGTCCGTAATTCATACCTAGGAATTCTAACAACAAGTATTCGAGTGTCTGCCGTGCTCGCTGAACTGTGTGTGCTATATGCTGGGGGAAACACACAAAAAAGCATGATCATCTGGACAGACTGATCTAAAAAGGTCAAGTTAACTAGCCATGAGGGTAGTGGAGGTCATGGGGAAAGCCAAATGAGAGGTACAGACAGAAAGGGCAAGGAATTCATAGGAGGGAGAGATCTCTGTGGGCTGCATGACCTGGAAGGCTTCAGGGAGGAAGTGTCTTCCAGTTTGTCCTTGAAGGATGAATAGGATTTAGAATGATGGAGCAAACAGGCGCATAACTCCAGGGCAGCATTGTGAGTTACGGTGAATGGGAGCCCCTGAGGGCATTCGAGGGACCAGGTAGGCAAGGTGGGTCAAAGAGGATATGCCCTGAGCAACTGGTGCTGCTCTCTGTGACTGGGGAGCAAAGCTCTCTGCTCCTGATAAGAAGTGAGGTTGTCTTCAGTTGCAAGGGGCAGGGAGCCTCTCAGAGGATCCAGTTACAAACAGAGCCCCTCCCCAGGGAGCTCATTTCTGGGGGTGAACTGCTTGCGGATGCTGAAGTCCACAGGCAAAGAGACTATCAAGCTTTGGATTTGCTTTGCTTTTAATCATTCCATCCTTGGCTGGCACCCATGGTTTGAGGACCCTTGAGCCTGCTGTAGGACACAGCCCGCCCTCCACAGATGGGAACACGACAGCCTGGCAGGGCCATGGGACGCAAACAAACACCCAGGCTTGGATGGACTTCTGCTTAGAAGGTCTTCCAGGCACAAACCTTCCTCCTCCTCCTCCTCCAAGCAGTCGGAATAAGCAATGGCATTTATATTGGGCAAGGAAGGGTGTCATGGGGAAGGGACAGGCAAGTCTGACAGCCAAAAACAGCCACCTGACCACCTCTTTCTTGTACACCAGAGCCTCACTCCTTTGAGTGTTAAAGTAAAAAAAAAAAAAGGCCCCCAAACTTTCAGCTAATCTTTTGGATTTTGTGTGTGTGCGTTTGGTGGGGACGGGAGCTTTCGCAGCTCTCCCTCTGCTGTGACTACCTGCGGGCCCCACGTCCCTGCCTTTTCCTCTGGGCTGTTCCTGGATCGCAAAGAGTCCCCCTTTGCTTCGTGTTCTCCCACTTCAGGGCGGGGCGATGCTACGGAATCATCCCCCAGAGCGAGTTCTTTAATTCCTGAGACAATCCATTTCTGTTTTTTAGCAACTCCCACTTGTGTCTAACCTAAGGCTCTCATGCTGCAGAAATAGAGAATGCCCGAATGCCACCTTTCCCCACTTAGTTACAGATTCTGGTGCCGTTCCCCATTAGACAGCTACCTGGTGGGATGGACAGAGCATGGGCTCGCGAGTCAGATGGAACCATGGCTCTGTCACTGTCTGCTCTGCTGAGTGACCTTGGGCAAGTGACTTATTTCCAAGCCTATTTCTGCACCTTCGCATGATTGCAGTGAGGATGAAACAACACAAGCAAAGTGCCTGCCTCATGAGCAGAATGCTACAAAAATTAATTTCTTTAATATGTTCAAAAGCCTCTTTTGGTGTAGCCCTAACCTTACCCATCCTGTTTTCCGACACTTTCATCAGTCTCCCTCTTTGAGTACATCACTGTCCACGAAGGCACTGAGCTTACCCAGAAGCCTCCCTTGAGCCTGCACAATGGAAATATTCCTTTCCAGGTGAGGTTTCTATACCAAGAACTGGCAGCTAGGCCCAAGGAGTCTACCCAGGGGCAGAGAGAATCCCCTAGACAGACAGATGACTGCAAAACAGGAAGGGACAGATGCAACCGTGTTTACAATCTTGTCCTCAGTGACCTGACACCAGTCTCCATGGGAATTAGCAGGAGGCATCTCAAATTTCAGGGTACACATTTCTGTCTGAGGTTGAGCTGTCTCCTGCCGCCATGGACCTGCACCACATCCTCCCAGAAATAAGTGACCCAGCCTCCTTGTGGAACGACCTACGCAGAAAGCATGCCTTCCTGGGCACAGGAAGAGAACTGGGACAGTGCGTGAGGGACAGGAGAGGCTCTTGTGAATTAAACAGGACACACAGGACTGGCCAGGAGCCAAGTCATTAATGTCGCCGCTGATTTCCTTTGGGAGCAGCCGGGAGCTGTCTTTCTGCCACCTTTAGCCCTCTCTTTTGCAGGCCGTCACCCCTTTGGTAATCAAGATGGTGGTACGCAAAAGTAGGTACCTGTGCCTCCCATAACCTTATTTCCGTGTCTCCTCCCTCTCCAGACCCTAGGCTTCAGGCTGTCTCCCTGGCTCATGTTAGGTAGGACCTGGGCTACTTTGCATCTCACTGCCTCAGCTCCAAAGTGTTGACAAACTAATTTAATTAATGTTTCCAAGCTAAATGAGGGAAGACCAAAGGTACTCCAGGTTCCCTGTTGAGTTCCCTATCTAGGTGTAGACACACCATCCCTAACTTTGTGAGTCTGATGCTGGAAATTTCTCACAAAAGGAGAGGTGGTTTGGGTCCAATGGGTCATTCAAGTGCCCTCGTATTATACTGGATACCACAGTTCTCTGCAAATTAAGAACAAAATTAGGAGATGACCACCATGCTCATAAGCAGCAAACTGAATACCAGGCACCGGTGATCAGGACCAGTACTGTAATTAAGTGTGGCACAGTAAAGGTTATCTGATGCCTAGTTAGTGATGTTTTATGCTTCCTTTCAGCCCTGTTACAATTAGCCATTGAGGAAGAGTATCTTTCAATTTGATTTTTCTATGATAACGTATAGCTTCTGATAAGTCATAGTTTCTTTCTCCAAAATATAGAGTAGTGGTCTTCAAAGTATCGTCCTGGAACCAGCAGTGTCAGTATCACCTGGGAACTGGTTAGACGGGCAAACTCTCTGGCCCCACCCGGGACCTACTGAATCAGAAACTCAGGAGGTGAGGCCCGGCCAGCTGTGTTAGAATAAACCCTCCAGGTGTCTGTGATGCACACTCTAGTTCGAGAATCGCTGAGTGTAGATAACTAACGAGTTAATAGCCTATTATCCAATTAATGGTCTATTATATGCTCTAGCTCTGAGCCCTGGCCTGCCCCTTTTTAGGAGGCCTCCTGGAGAAAATTAAATTCTTGTCAATCTCATCTCTTTTCTAATTAATTTGCCTTGGTTTTGCCTGGAGTAGTGAGCTGAGGTGGGGAAGAGGCAACCAGCCTTAGGAACAGTGCGAGATGCAGAGAGAGCCCCTGAGAGGAACCTGTTTGGCCCAGCTGCAAGCAGACGGTGCGTCTGGGCTTAACCTGAGTCAAAGAGTGCGGGGGGCAACAGGCAACCATGGGAGCTGCCAGGCCCCACCGTCCCAGGAACAGGTTCCTTGCCCTATCTACGTGTCCTCATTCATCAATGGGATGAGCAGAACCATGTAAACATCTTCTATCGGTGCGTAGTCCGGGTGTTAAAGTAGATCAGAAACAAGACTCATCACCATAGGGTCTTACAGCCTTTCCCTTGACTAAGAGGTGATAAATTAGATAGAAAAAGTTGGAATAATTTCTGCCAAAAGGTGTTTAGAATCACAATGGCTCCCGTGGACTTAGTGCTGCTTGCTGTCCGTGTGGCTGCACCGGCTGACGAAGCCTGGGAAATATCAGCAACCCCAGTGCATTTGCTACTCACAACCCTTTGAGGTGGATACTATTATTAGCCTATTTATAGATGGGGAGACTAATGCTCCAATAGGTTGAGTGAACTGCCTGGTAAAAAGAGGCAGAACTGGTGCTTAAACTGAGTAGCCTTAAAAGCCCATGTGACTCACCACCAAGCTGGGCTCCCTCCCATGGGCCAAGGGGCCACCGTTGTCCTTTATTAGTTTCCCGTGAAATCTCAGCTTCTCTGGTCCCTGTCCCCACTCGGTCTTCATCTTATTGCCCCTCCTGCTCAGTCTCCCTCTTCTCCCTTAGTTTCTCGGCAGTCCTCCCTCCGTCCCAACCGAGTGCTTTGTTTTCAGAGGTCTCCATGGACTGCCCCTGACCTGAACCATCCATTAGAACCCTAAAAAATAATCACAGATTTTCATTTGACAAATTTCTTTTGTTGTTAAAAAACAATAGATTCTGAATAACATTCCTTCACTGAATGAAGGACTAGCAAGTGGGTCTTTATTGAATGTCGATGGTGTTGGGTTGGGGTGGATATGAAAATTAAACCAGCGGTTTATGGAGCCCCCAAGCAACAACTCCCAAGTGGGTTTGGAGGAGTGGGCCACAGACCCCAAGGGGTTGCATCTGAATCTGAGCTTAACTTTTCTAACTATTCTCTCTTACTCTGATTCTGAATCCCCTGGAGTAGGCGCCAGGAAATTGGTCTTTTTAAGAGGTCCCCAGTAATACTTCAGATTAGGCCAGTTTGCGAAATACTGGGCTTGAAGGTAAACCATTGGTTCTCTCATTCTCTTGCACTTCCACATCACCTGTCTCAGAAGCACCCCCAGGACGTCCTGAGGCTTGGGGTCCCAGGACCAAAATTTGAGAAAACTGCTCCAGAGCGGATGTCCTCAAACTTGAGCATGCACCAGAAGCACCCCAAAGGCTCGTTCAAACCCAGAATGTGGGCTCCACTCCAGAGTTTCTGATCCTACTAGTCTGGGGTGAAATTGGGGAATTTGTACTTCTAGTGGGTCCCCCAGTTGACGATGATGCTGTTGGTCCAGGAACCACAGTTTGAGAACTCCCGGGCTAGATCATTCTGTTGCATTAAAGAGTAGACTGGCCCTCAGCCCCAGACCAGAGAGCGGTAACACCTGACATGCCCGGGCTTCCTCATAAATCTCCAGCTTCCTTAATTAGTACTGATAGCTCTGTTCTTGCAATGCACAGTGGGTCTTCTATTTACTGTTAAAACTAGGTGTTGGGGAAACTTAAGTTCTAGGATTCCCGTGTACAGCCCACATGCTGACTTTGTGAACAACTACAGCGAAGTCATTTACCTTTCTCTGGCCTGATTTCTCCCTCATTTGTCAAATGAAGTATCTTGAGAAGATAAAATGAAAAAAAAAACTTCAAACACATTCAGGAAAAGTTTAAAGTTCAAGGTACAAATATTGACTATTACCCTCAGTCTCTGAGTGGGAAGATGAGGAATGTGGTTCCTGGGTCTTGGTCACTAACTTAGGGGAGATGTGGGGCCAGTGGTCAGGCCTCCATTTCTTTTCTTTTCTTTTTTTTTTTTTTTGAGACAGAGTCTCGCTGTGTTGCCTGGGCTAGAGTGAGTGCCGTGGCGTCATCCTAGCTCACAGCAACCTCAAACTCCTGGGCTCAAGCAATCCTTCTGCCTCAGCCTCCCGAGTAGCTGGGACTACAGGCATGCGCCACCATGCCCAGCTAATTTTTTCTATATATTTTTTAGTTGTCAGATTAATTTCTTTCTATTTTTAGTAGAGACGGGGTCTCGCTCTTGCTCAGGCTGGTTTCGAACTCCTGAGCTCAAACAATCCGCCCGCCTCGGCCTCCCAGAGTGCTAGGATTACAGGAGGCCTCCATTTCTTTATCTGTAAAATTCAGACATTGGCCCAAACGTCACTTGCAGCTGAAAGATACCAGGATTTTAATCCTGACTCTGCACCTGAGATCGGCTTCATTTTTATGTCACTCTGTACAGAGATCTGTTTCTACTCTTCTTCAGATCGTCATCTAAGTTCAGGGCACCAGATAGTCCATTGAAAACATCTAGGATGCGTGGAGCAAGTGGGAGGAAAAAGTGTGAGGGTCCTTGAGCACAAAACAAGGCCAAATGGAAACAAAAAGAAAGTAAAATGTGAGCCGCAGCCCTCTGCAGAGTGGCCTGACTTATGAACGTGTTCTTTTTGAAGCCTGCCAGTGTAGAGGTATCACTGTGTTTCATGAAACCAGATCTGTGACTTGAGAAAAGATGAAATTTCTTAACTGTCCTGACTCTTGTTGGTTTTTCTCTGGGAAGAGAAAAACCATCCCTTTGAGTAAGAGAAGTATAGTAGTCCTTATCTGTCTAGCTCCTGTACTCTCTGTAAAAAAAAAAAAAAAAAGGAAAAAGCAGCCCCTGAACCCTACCACTATTTTTAAAAAAATTTATAAAAAAATCCAGTAAACTAATTTTGAAAGTAGGTGTGCAAACTTATTTTACTAATGAGTTGTGTCATCACAGTAGTTTGGAGTCCACTGCTCTAAGCGATGGGATTTCTGGGGCCCTTGTTTTCTTCTTTGCATATTTCTTTTGTGAAAAAACTTTCGAAAATATAATTTATTTTTTAGAGCAGTTTCAGGTCCACAACAAAATGAAATGGAAGGTACAGAGATATCACATATACTCCCTACCCCCACCCAGGCATAGCCTCCTCTATTATCAACGTCCCCCACTAGAGTGGTACGTTTGTCATAATGATGAACCTACATCAACACATCATTATCACCCAAAGCCAATAGTTTACATTAGGACTCACTCTTGGTGGTGTACATTCTATGGCTTTGGACAAATTTATAATAGCACATATCTGCCATTATAGCATCATACAGAGTAGCCTCCCTGCCCTAAGAATTCTGTGTGCTCCTTCATCCCTCCCTCCACCTTAACCCCAGCAACCCCTCATCTTTTTACTACCTCCATTGTTTTGCTTTTTCCAGAATGCCATATAATTGGAATCATACAGTAAATAGCGCTTTCATATTGGCTTCTTCCACTTAGTAATATGCATTTAAATTTCCTCTGTGTGTCCTTTCATGGCTTGATAGTTCATTTCTTTTTAATGCTGAATAATATTCTACCATCTGGATATACCACAGTGTATACATTCGCATACTGAAGAACATCTTGGTTGATTCCAAATTTTGGCGATTACGAATAAAGTTGCTAAAAGCATTCATGTGCAGGCTTTCAACTCCTTTGGTTTAAAACCAAGGATTTAATTGCTGCATTGTATGGTAACAGTATGTTTACTTTTATAAGAAATTGTGAGACTATCTTTCAAAGTGGCTGTACCATTTTGCATTACCACCAATAATAAATGAGAGTTCCTTTGCTTCACATCATGGCAGCATTTTGTGTTGTCAGTGTTCTAGATTTTGGCCATTCTAATAGGCGTGTAGCACTATCTCACTGTTGTTTTAATTTCCATTTCCCCAATGCCATGTGATGTGGAGCATCTTTTCATGTGCTTATTTGCCATCTGTATATCTTCTGTGGTGAAGTGTCTGTTAAGATCTTGGCTCACTTTTTAATTGGTTGTTTCCTTACTGTTAGGTTTTAAGAGTTCTTTGTATATTTTGGATAACAATCCTATATCAAATGTCTTTGGCAAATATTTTCTCCATGTCTGTGGCTTGTCTTTTCGTTCTTGTTACAATGTCTTTTGCAGAGCAGAAGTTTTTAATTTTAATGAAGTCTAGCTTATCAATTCTTTCTTTCATAGATCGTGCCTTTGGTGTTTTATCTAAAAAGTCATTGCCAAACCCGAGGTCAACTAGATTTTCTCCTATGTTATTCTCTAGGAATCTTATAATTTTGTGTTTTACATTTAGGTCTGTAAACCATTTTGAGTTAATTTTTGGTAAGTGTGCAAGGCCTGTGTCTTCATTTTTTGAATGTGGATGTCCAATTGTCCCAGTGCCATTTTTTAAAAAGATTATCTTTTCCCCATTGTATTGCCTTTGCTTTTTTGGTCAAAGATCAATTGACTATATTGATCCTATATTGGGCCTATTTCTGGGCTCTCTATTCTGTTCCATTGATCTATTTTTCTATTCTTTTGTCAATACCATACTATCTTGATTGCTGTAATTTTATAGTAGGTCTTGCAGTCAAATAGTATCAATCCTCCAACTTTGTTCTTCTTCTTCAATATTGTACATCATACTATTTTTAAGAAACTTAAAAAAAAAAAATCTGTCCTCTATTCCAACCCTTGCCATCACTCTCACACGGTGCTCTAACTCAGCCTCTGTCTCTTACTTTTCTTACTCACTGGGTGATCTTAGTTGTTCTCTGTTTTAGGGAAGGAAAAAATCCCCATCGTATAATTATCCTGACTTAGAGCTTATCCTGACCACAGTGGAGCCTCCAGGATGCAGGTGAATATAGAACAAAGGGAACAGGTATCCCAGCAGAAGATGAGTGAGCGAGCATGAATCCCACTCTCTCTCTACACAGGGCTGTATACTTCACAAGGCCCTGAGCCTCACAGCCAACCTGGGATAAAGGCAGGGCTGACAGCAGAATCCCAATTTCCCCAGGAAGAGAACTCTGGCTCTGAGAGGTCAAATGAATTTCCCGTAGTCCTTTGTACAGGACTTTTATGTGTCTGGCTTGAATTCCGTGCTCTTTCATGCAACTTGGAAGGTTAAGAGAACCAGAGTCTCTTTCTGTGAAAATCCAGAAAGGACTCAGATCATGAGCATCTCCTCAGTGAAAGGAGAAACCCTGGCTTGCACTCAGGGTGGAGGCAGGTAAAACAAAGGATTCTCACCTGGAGCTAGCACAGAGCTCCTGCGCTAGAGAAGGCCTGGCTCCTGTGTCTTGGGGCACATAGAAGTCACGAATCCTCATCATTCCCTAGTAGGAGTTTATTAAATTGAATTCTGAAGAAAGCTGGGTGATCTCAGCTAAACAGAACTAGACCCTATTTGAGAATGTGTCTCTACAAATTTAGCTACTTCCCCATAATTGCTTGTCATTTGCAAGCTGCATTAAAAATTGTCTGCTGATTGTTTTAAGATTCATTCTCATTTATATGTCTGTTTGTGAGTTTTTTCATTTATAAGGGGAGAGCTCATTCCCAACGGCTATTGCCTGGATGCAAGCAGCAGGCTGCAGACCAGAGGGCTGCTACTGCACCAGCCTTAATCTGGAGAGCAATTTTGGGTTGTTGAGGAATAATGATATGACAATTAATGAGATGTCACTAGAGTACATAAAATATAAACAGCTATGAAACTATTTAATTTTGCAATAGTTAGGAACTGATAGTGAGAATATTTAGTGATGATTATTAGAATTATAAGGTAGCTGACATGCAATTATATTGTAATTGTATGTTATCTGTCCACAGCTATACCTAGACTATAAGGTACACTTGAGGGGGGCCCATCTTTTTCTTTTCACCGATGTCTCATTTTTTGTAGAGTCAGCCATTTAAAAATTATTTGTTGAATTACATTATAGAATGCAATTGATGGTAGAAATGAGTTAACTTAAGAATGTCATCTTCTGGGCTGGGTGCAGTGGCTCAAGCCTGTAATCCTAGCACTCTGGAAAGCCAAGGTGGGAGGATTGCTTGAGACTGGGAATTTGAGATCAGCCTGAGCAAGAGTGAGACCTTGTCTCTATGAAAAATAGAAAACTTAGCCGGGCATGGCAGCCTGTACCTGTAGTCCCAGCTAGCTACTTGGGAGGCTGAGGCAGGAGGATTGCTTGAGCCCAGGAGTTTGGGGTTGTAGTGAGCTATAATGGCACCACTGCACTCTAGCCAGGGGTGACAGAGCGAGACTCTGTCTCAAAACAAAAACAAAAACAAAAACAAAACAGAAAAATGTCATCTGGATAATTGGTTTTACCTTAAATCCATTTTGTAACAAAACAGGGATAAGAATGTTAATGAATGACAGAATAAATCAGTGATCAAAACAGTAAGTGAAACAAATACATCAGTAGCCTCTTGGCCTATTCTGGTGGATCGAAGCTCTGGAATGATCCCCTGCTCTGAAGAGCATTTTGGGCCTCTCAGAATTCTGTGGCAGGCCATTCCAATTTTTTTTTTTTTTTTTTGAGGCAAGCCTTGCTCTGTTGCCCAGGCTGGAGTGCATTGGTGCAATCATAGATCCCTGCAACCTCAAACTCCTGGACTCAAGTGATCCTCCTGCCTCAGCCTCCTGAATAGCTAGGGTTACAGGCACATACCACCATGCCTAGCTTATTTATTTATTTATTTATTATTTAATTTTCTATAGAGATGGGGTCTCACCATATTGCTCAGGCTGGTCTCGAACTCCTGGCCTCAAGTGATCCTCCCACCTTGGTCTCCCAATGTGCTAGTATTACAGATGTGAGCCACTGTGCCCGGCCTCCATCTCAATTTTGATGGAGATCAAAGGATGAGACCAAGGTCATCATCTTGACTCACACAGAAACCAGACCCAAAACAAACTAGTCCTGACAGAATGATGGTCTGAGCAATGTTTGCTTTCTCAGGGATCCTGATTTTTTTCCTTCTTACAAGGGCTGGAGCCGTGCTCCACGTCCAGGTGCATATCCCCGTTTGGGTCCCTCATAGGACTGACAGTGTCCCATGTGTCAGCTTTTCCCTGCACTTTCCTCTTCTAAGGCCTCTTCCCATGGCATCCTGCTCTGCTCAGGGGACACTGTGTATGACCTGGTTAATCTAGTTGAAAGGAACAGCCTCCAAAAGTCAGAGACTCTCATGGTGAAAACGTCAGACATAACTGAAAGCCGGAGGAGAAGGCATTTCTGGGAAGATGGGCTGCCAATTCCTTCCTTCCCTGAGTCAGTTGTTTACATGCTACATACCAGGCCAGGTGCTGACGAAGATCAAACACAGACACCGACACACACTTTTCCCTCCAGAACCATACAAATGAATGGAGGAACCAATCCAAATCATTATATTAAAGACAATATAAAAAGGACAATCGGTTTTTGTTTAAATGGTGATTTGCTGATTTCTGTAAATGCCTCTTTTCTTTCCACGAATCTTGCTTTCCTTTCTACCGTTATCTGATTGCACTTTCCAGTTCGTGGACAGTTCCAGAATGGCAGTTCCTAGGAAAAACAAGAACAAAAAAACAATAGCTTCTCAGTCGATTCCTGTGAACACTGGAGACTGGAAGGGTCATGTAGGTCATGAACTATTGCTCCTGGCAACTAAAATAATTAAATTATCCTCTGAAAAAGACAGGTCCGGACTGCTCTGGAGCAAGATTAAAAACTGTGGGGTTACCTGAGGCCTGGGAGTAGGTTGTCAGGACAGAAGTGTAACAACCTGGAGGAGGCCCAGGCAGCAACTGCTCTTGGAAGGGACTTTTTTTTTTGAGACAGAGTCTTGCTCTGTTGCTGGGGCTTGAGTGCCATGGCATCAGCCTTGCTCACAGCAACCTCAAACTTCTGGGCTCAAGTGATCCTACTGTCTCAGCCTCCCAAGTAGCTGGGACTACAGGCACGCACCACCACGCCCAGCTAACTTTTTCTATTTTTAGTAGAGATGGGGTCTTGTTCTTGCTCAGGCTGGTCTCGAACTCCTGACCTCAAGGGATCCTCCTGCCTTGGCCTCCCCGAGTGCTGGGATTACAGGTGTGAGCCACCATGCTCAGCCCTTAAGCAGCTTCTTATCTCTGCTCTTCTTTATCCTGCTCATGACTTCAGGAAGTCACGGTGCTGCTCTGAACCTCGGTTTCTTCATTTGCAGCATGGTTGTAATATCTACTCTGTCCATCTCACAGGGTCGCTGAAAGGATAAAATGAGTTAATGCATATACATCAACTCCATCCCGAGCATACAACACGGTACTCATCGGCTGCCTCTCACTTCAGGGGAACTCACATTTCTTAGTTCGATGGAGAAGTGAGATTGGCAAGTATCCCACACCCATTAAACTGGAAAAGTGACTCAGTGATTTGTCCCACTATCCTTCTAAGGACTCAAAACAGCTTTATCAGGCAGCTGCTCTGGTGTGATGTACACAATTTAATTTTAACTTAATCATCTCGACAACCCCACGAGGAAGGTATTATCTTCTCCCTTAGACAGAGGAAGAAACCAAAGATCAGAAGAGTTCACTGCACTGTGCTTGAGTTCACATGGGGATTTGAATTCAGATCTGTCTGATTGAGGCTCATTAACTTTTCACTGTGCTGTACTGGCTCTCCAGTGTGACGGATAAAGAAATAGGAACTAGGCCTTCACACCAAGCCATAGGGCCCTACGTACCCAAGTAGGCCGTGGAGAAATGAGAGATGAGGTCATGGGACCTTGGGAAAAGTCGCCTTGCCTCGGGACCATTTTGTGGAGACAGCTGGGGTCCAGTGAGAGGCCTGTGCCCAGCAAAGGGACATCTGCTCTTCATCCCCCCTCTCTCTCTGTCTTTCCTTCTCCAGCATCACTTAGGATGACCCCAAAACCAACAGTCCACAGCATTTATCTTCCTGGTCTCTCATGGGTCTCCTAAAGCTGCCCAGCTGCCCCCCAGCAATCAGCCAGATGGACACTTCAGGCGGAAACCTAGTTGGGGAACAGTTTGCGAGCTGAGCAGGGGTGTTAGGTGGGCGAGGGGCAGGCTTCACTCTAACTCCTCTCTCCATGCAGTGCCGCCGCCTCCTTCTGGCCTGCTTTCTGATGTCCCCAAGGCCTTTTCAAGTAGGGGGAGAGGAAGGACAGAGCGGATGTGGCCAATCAAGAAACGCCATCCTCTAATCAGGTCATCCAGGCAGCCCCTAGTCTAACCCAGCTGGCTCTGAGCCTTTTGCCTGGGGATCATTCTGTTTTGTAACAGTACAGCTGACTTCAAGCTAGGCCACTGGGTCCAGATCTTCATTTGATCTAAACAAGCACAACAGCTATTTCCTGGCAGAGTTCTGTCTTGCTGGCAGGTCTCCAGAAGGGGGCGTTGCTGTTGTATATGTCAACGTGAGAGTAAGCGGTTTAGGAACAAGCTGCAGCAGTGTAGCCAGGGGACTTAGCAAATGGCATCCCGCGCTGCTTGGACTGCTTGGAAAACCAAGGGTAAGCGCTTGCTGATGACTTTTGCTTAGGTACAGAAGTATCCAAACTTTCTGGAGATGTATAAAAAAGAGCTTCACAAAATTTATAGGAGAATGCATCCTAGTTACTAGATAGAAGATCATTATACAAAAGTCGGTTTGCATTTTTACATACCAACCATAGTTAGAAAAGAAAAAATTTTAAAGCTAACATCTATAGGAGAAACAAAAGCTATAAGGTACCAGAAATAAATCTAATAAGATACAGACATGATTTTTATGGAGAAAATTATAAAACTTTACTCATTTAGGTATTCTTTAATAGATAAAATATATTCATAATATAAAGATTCACTGTCGAGATTTCAATTCTTCCTAGATTAATCTATAATTTCTATGTGACTCCAGCCAAATTCACATAAGGTTTTTGTGGGATGAGACAAGATGATTCTAACACTGCTGTGAGAAAGGGCCAAAATAGTCAGGAAATTTTAAAGAAAACAAGATGAGCGACTCACCCTGTAAGATTCTAAAACTTATTAAATTAAGACCATATGGTATTAGCCCAGAAAGAGACAAATAGATCAGTGGAACAGAATAAAAAGCCCCCAAACAGATCCCTGTACATGTGAAGACTTGATATATGTCAGAGGTGGCACACAGATCAGTAGAGAAAGGAGGAAGTATTCAATTAATGATACCAGAAACTTGATAACCCTTATTGGAAAAACAACAACAACAATATTAAATTCTAGGTGAAAAAATTTTAAAGCAGAACTTTCAGACTTCTAGAAGAAAATCTAGAAAACTTCCAAGATCACAAGATATGCAATAATATCTTAAAACACAAAAAGAACAAACCCTAAAGAAACATAGTAGTAAATTTGTGTGTGTTAAAATGGAAAGCTTCGTTTCCTCAAATGATACCAAAGGAAAGTAAAAAATAGACAAGCACAAACTGGGAGAAGACATTTGCAGTGTGGCAGCCATGTGGATGTGCTGCTTGGCTCCTTTCTACAGACGCGCCTGTGGGGTGTGTGATTGGCTGATAGCCTGGAGCTGCCCCACCTTCGAGATCCACCACTGTGTTCAAGCTGAGGCCACGCTCCCCCTGGCCAGATCCCAGCCAATGACTGAGCACGGAGGGAGTACCAGAGCTGAGCCATTCCTCCTCAGTGTGGGACTCCTTTAAAAGGCAGACTTTCTTCTGGGGTTCCCCATTAGCCTGGTTGAGACTTTCCCAGAGCCACCCTGCAGGTATAGGCTCTTCCCACCCGACCTCCTCTCTCCCTTCACAGGCATCGAGACCTGCGCTGGGGTCTGAAATCCCCCCCAGCCACACCGGCCCTCTTCCCCATTACCCCCAATATATTGTCTTGCACTTCCAATTCCATTTTGGTCTCTTCTGGGAGGACCGGAAGGGACATCGCCTATACGTAACAAAGGACTAGTATCCAGAATGTATATGTTAAAGCAAAACTGTAGATCAACAAGAAAAGATAAACAATAGGAAATTAGGCAAAAGATATGAACAGGCAATTCACAGAAGAAGAAATTTAAAAGGCCAATAAATATGCAAAAACATGCTCAATTTCAGTAGCGTGACCGAACAGAACTGCACTATGTTGGTTGGCCCAGTGCCGTAGAGCCAGACACTGACACTGAGATTTGCAGCGAGAGAAAGAGACGTTTATTATTGGCACCGAGCAAAGAGAACCGCCAGCTAATGCTTAAGACCTGAATTCCCTGATGGTTTACAAGCAAGAGTTTTTAAAGGCCGGGGTACATTTCAGGAAAGCAGAAGTTGCAGGCAAAATCATAAATCAATACGTGGAGGTTATACATTGGTTTGGCCCCGAAAGGTGGGATATCTTGAAGCGGGGGCTTATGGGTCATAGGTGGATTCTGAAAGGGGCGGCCTTGCTGCAATAAGAGGAAAATATCTAATCCCACAGTTTCCTAATGACAGCTAAAGATCAATCAGGAACTTCCTCTTTCTCTCCCTAGCTGGCAGGCACCCTGCAGGGACTCTGTTTTCACAAACATCTGAAAAGAGTCAAAGACAGAAAGGAAATGTTAATCTTTCTCTTTACATTGGCCAGAAGCTGCCTTTAGAATTTGTTTTATAGTCTTAAGGTGTTCCTGAAAAGCTCCCGGATGGACAACAGGGGGGCAAACTCCGGGCCTTAGTTTCTTGCCCTAAACCATATCTCAGGTGCAAAATCACATCCCCCAGATAAGCCTGACTACATGTCAGAGATAACCAAGTCTCCAGGAGCAGAGGGACAACCTGACGTCTCACAGCTGCCTCCTGCCGATTACTCCACAGTCGCTTCTGTTTCAGCTGACAGCAATCACCATGTTTTTCCTTTCTCTTTGTCCCCATACAATCAGCAAGCCACTTGGCCTCTGTGCTGGCACCCGCTTCTCTTTCATTGGGATGCCACCCTGTCTCCCTGCTCTCAATCTCTTTCCTGTCTCTCTTTCTCTTCCCTTCTAAGAAGATAAAATAAACTTTTTTACTTTTAAATATCATAATCTCTGCGTGGGAAACTTTTCTCCACCCGTGCCGTGAGCACCTACTAGGCCTTCCACCCTAACAGAGTCAGAGATTCTTTAATTAGCAATTGGTTAAGGAAGGAAGGCCTTGTCTAAAAACTCACGGTCAGCAGAAAGGAATGTTAAGGTTTGTAGATGTGTCTCTGGGCCCCTCAGGAAGAAATTTAGAAAAGCTGTGGGTTAAAGTTCTGTCCTCAGTTCCCTCTTATCTGAGGTCTGCTGATAGCACCTCTTCCATCTGGTGGGGTTTCTGAAAACCAACTCAAGAACACATGTTAAGATGCTATCTTTTAGTTTCTATAGGGAGCCAAAGCCCCTTGTGACTCTGGCTTGCTTGGGAGACTATTGTTACCATCTTCTTGCTTATGAATTTGCTCATTTACTTTTCAAGGCTAGCTAGGTGCGTGGAATTTCCCTTGAAGGGACTCAAGATTTTTCCTTTATTTCCCTGCTTGGGGGCCCCGACAGGCACCTAAGAGAGGTCCCTGCTCTGTTTCAGTAGTAGTCAGGGAAATGTAAATTAAAGCAAAATGAACTACCGTTTTATGTCCATAAGACTAGTAAAAACCAAAAACATTTGCCGGAGTATTGGGGGAGGATCTGGAGCAACATACCCACTGTTGGTGGGAGTGTAAATTGAGGCAACCATTTTGGATAGTAATTTGGTAATTACTCGTCTAGCGAGGATGTGGAAGTACCATTAGTTCCACTTAAGAGACGCTTCTGTGTGTACATAACGACATGCAGAAGAATATACTGTAAAATTATCTCAAAGAAGAAAAAAACCCAGAACAACCTACATGTTCACCAAGAGAAAAATGGATGACTAAATTGTGGAATAGACATACAGCAGGGTATCATATAGCTGTGAACATAAATAAACCAAAGCAAACATTTTCTTGTTCTTGGTCACCAAGATGTTGTCACCCTAGCAATTTATTCCTTCGGTCTGGAAGTTCTCTCTGCTCCTGACAGTCACCCCCACTCCACCTCAACCCCTACATGGAACACCTGCCCAAGTCCTGGTCAGGACCGGGCGAATACAGCGCAGTTCTGTTCGGTCACACTACTGAAATTGAGCATCTTTTTGCATATTTATTGGCCTTTCGAATTTCTTCTGTAAGGAAGGGAAGTGAAAAATTGACTTTTGGCTGTGAAAAGTCCTGTAATATTTATTTATTTTTAAAAAGTAAAAAGAGAGAAACAGAGAAGGATACTTGTTTATCTTCTAGCCCACAGGAACTAAATTAATGAGTACTTCTGGCCATGCTAATTCCTGAAGGAGACAAATTATGATTTTCTAAATCCTTCGTCTATGGCAAACAGATGGAGAAGAGTCATTTGTTAACATTTGTTTCTCATCAGTCCCAACAACTGTTGAAGGTGCTAGGAGTTTGGTGGGACTCTCTCGAATGTCTGCCTTGCTGGGGCTGGCATTCAGAAGTACAGCTGGGAAGGGAGGGGTGCAGGGAGGTGGGTTTGGGCGGGGGTGGGGGGGTGGGGGAGGGAGTGTGGGCCCCCTAGTGTGCACCCCAAGGGGGGTGGGGGACTGCCTCACCACACCGACCTGACTTCATCCAGCCCAAGGCAGACTCCAGCTGCGGCCTCCTGTGCTGTCCCGGAATTCTCATTACATCTCTGGAATCCGGCTCTGGCCAGTGATGAAATTACAGACAGCAGGGTCCAGCCTCACCTATGTGACCCGGGAGGGGAAACCTCTCTTCTGGATTCCAGCTTTGGAAAACCTCCCAGGCCTCCCTGCCAGGGCCTTGTCCCCAGCTGCCTCCCTGATCTGGGACCAACTGACAAGCCCTGACTGTTTACTGACCCTTCCCACTGGAAGGCAGTCGCTGACTTTGTCACCGCACTCCCAGTCAAGGCAACAGTAGGTAGTAAGCACTAACATGGAGCAAGACCTGGGGCTGGCGCTGAACAAAAGCCGACCAGATCAGGGCTGGCACCCAAAGAGTGTTCAGTAAAGAGAAGCGTTATTTTATTTTTAAAAATCTAATTCAGAAAATATTTATTGAGCCTTACAATGTACTGGGGGGATAACATGTAAGGAGATTTGGATCTTGTTCTCGAGGTGTTGAAAGCTCAGAGCAGAAGACAGACAAGTGAACAGGCAATTACAAAAGGACGAGATAACTTTTCTTTATTTTTTATTTTTACTTGTTTATTTTTGAGACAGAGTCTCGCTCTGTCACCACAGGTAGAATGCAGTGGCATCATCATAGCACACAGCAACCTCAATCTCTTGGGCTCAAGTGATCCTTCTGCCTCAGCCTCCCGTGTAGCTGGGACTACAGGTGCACACCATGACACCCAGCTAATTATTCTATTTTTTGTAGAGCCAGGGTCTCGCTCTTGCTCAGGCCGGTCCTAAACTTCTGAGCTCAAGCGATCCTCCCACCTCAGCCTCCCAGGGTGCCAGGATTATAGGCATGAGCCACTGCGTCCAGCTGTCTATAAACTTTTCTACTCTTGTGTCTTCTTCGCCCCCCAGGGGCTCTTTCAAAACTCCCTCTTGGGTGCAAATGGGCAGGTTTCAGTTCTCCGTGACTTGATTCTCCCTCTCATTCCTATACATGCCCTCCCGGACACAGAAGGCCACGTCGGGGGCTTTAAACCATGCCGAGACTACAGCTCCCACTCTCTGTACAGCTGTGTTTACAGGGCAGCGGTGGACCTGCCATCTATGCTAGGCCAGTGTCCCCAAGCATCACCTGCCCTGGCTCACAAAGGCAAGCCTCAGTGCCAGCTGATTGTTTGGGCGGCCTCCCTGACCTGTTCCTATGTTCCTACCTACTTTCTCTGCCGCTTCTCCTACTCAGGTTTTGAGCCTTGTTGTGGCCCTGGCAGGAGGAGGCAGCCCTCCTGACTCTGTACCTGGCATTGGAATCTTGGCTTAATTTGACTATTTCAGGATTTGAGAACCCCAGCCCGCCTCCTCCCCTCCCCCCCAGCCTTTGCACATACTGTTCTCTCTGCCTGGAATGCCCTTTTGGAAGGAAACTCTGGGTCTGCCTGGGTTTTTGTACACCGGAAATAGTTCCTTTTCTGTATCACAAAGATTGTACACAACTCTTAACTTGCTGTGTCCCTCTTCTTGCCCACAAGTTCCTTGTGAGCAGACATCCTGGTTTATTCATCTCAGTAATATTACTTGGTTCAACACATTTTTTTTGTTGGACTGAGCCCTTCTAGACTGTATCATTGTGTCTTCACCCCAACAGCGAGGTGAGCTGGCATCAGCAGGCAGAGTTTTTCATTGCTCGATTCCTGACAGGCAGTGCACTAGTTAGCAACAGGTGAACAGCGGTGCACAAACCCACGTGCTTTGCTTACATAACACAGCCTTCTCCTGCTCCCCTTGCTGTCTCCAGGCTTTCACAAGACTCAGTTGCCGCCGCCTCCTCTGCACGTGCCAGAGGCTGCAGGGATCACACATCTTTGGCCTCCCCAGGATACTTATCCTTGGCCTCACATACGTGCTAGACAGCCCGAGCCAGGCGACTGGCTGGAAGGACTTGCCTTTGTCCTGGAACGTCTCTGCAGGCCTGGGACCCACGCTGGGAGCGCCCCAGTTGGAATGTGTGGCTGGGGGAGGGGGGTGGCTAAAGGATAACTGCATAACTGAGTCTCCAGGGCTACAAAATCCCATTTTTCCTGGGGGTGGGGAGGAGAATCAGGGTGAGAAATGCTAGAATAATGGAATTTGAAAAGGAACCGGGAAAGCATGTGAAGGATCCAGCTGTTGCTGGCCTGTCACATGTGGCCTCTGAGCTCTTGTTTCCAAAGGCCAGAAACAGCTGGTGCATGTCTTAAGGACGCTTCTCAGTTGCTTCACCAATTCAGACAGCTGCAAGGGGGCCGAATGCAGCCAGAGTCCCATCTCCCCACATCCCCGTTTACTGTTTTGCATTTCCCTCCATCTAGAAAAAGGAGGCAGATCGAAGTTGATCAAATTACACGCTGGCTCTCTTTTGCTTCCTTCTTACCCACGAGGTTAAAATAGTTGATTCAATAATATGCGGAATAACTCTGGGATCTGTGACATAGAAACCTTGTATATTTCTGCAAAGGAAGTTTAAATACAGAAGCCAAAAATAGACCAATAAATAGCAAAAGGGTGAAATATTGAAGACTTTTATAGCACGATGGACCTGCCCTTTTGCTAAAGCAGTGAGTGGTTTTCAAACAAGCTTGCATCAGCATCACTGGAAGGGCTTGTTACAACGCAGATTGCCGGCCCCACCCCCAAAGTTTCTGCTTTTGCAGGGCTGGGCCAGGCAGGGCATTTGTGGGGCTAACAAGTTCCCAGGTGATGCTGCTGCTGCTGCTGGTCCGGAGACCCTGCTCTGAGAACCACTGCCTTTTTTTCTTTTTGTTTTTTTCTTAGCAGCTAAAGAAACTTATTTAGAGATAAATAAATAAATAAAACAAATAAACAGACACAAAAGGTACTGTGCGAAAACCTGGCCTCAGGGCAGTTGAGACACTTTCCACTGCCCCTTGGGTGGTAGGTGACCCTCCTCCAGAGGATGAGGAGAGATGGCTTTTCCAAAGGGGGTGCCCTGGGATTCACAGCCTTCTGCCTTTGGGCTCCTATGATGCCCCTTCCATACAGCACCTACTGCATCTGACCTCTTGGTGCGCAGCTATGTGAAGAGGAACCTCAGTGCGCAGTCCTCCAAAAACTGTGGGATTTGCAGTTTAGAAGGTTCAGCTTGTATCGACCAAAAATATGACTGAGTTATTTCCAAACTTTTTTAGTTTCCTGCTCCCCTCCACACCCCAGCCTCTTTTTTTTTTTTTTTTTCCTTGAGACAGGGTCTCACTATGTTGCTCAGGCTGGTCTCGAACTCCTGGCCTCAAGTGATCCTCCTGCCTCAGCCTCCCAAAGTGCTGGATTACAAGTGTGAGCCACTATCCCCAACCCAACCCCATCTTTGAGTCATATCTTTTAAAGCAGACTTGAAAAGCCAATGTTTCTTCTTGAACAAGTTTTCCCCTCTCCTCCCCAAGAGCACACATTTCTCTGTGGAAACTGAGTTATTGCTTTTGCCCTTAATTTCCTGGAAGAGTCAAGGTAATTTTCTGCGTGGGCTCCACATCTACCCTCTGATTTCACTGCAAGATTACTCTCGAATAGGCTCCGACAACCTCAGTTTTCTTCCACTGAGACTTCCTGAGTTAGACCCTGCCATCTCTTCCCCACTCTGAGATTACAGCATCAGGGCTCCTCTCCTCTAGAGAGTTCTCCGTCCGCTCCCAGCTAGCTGTCATGGCCTACTTTAGACCACTTTGTGGTGTAAGGAAGTCTCTCTCTCCTCTGGGGTTGAGCTCTCACTTTCCAGCCAACCTCACACCTGTCACTCAAGTGCATCCTCCACACCCCCTGCTCCCCTCTGGGGGAGGAACAGTTTGGTAGAGGGAGGGCGATGGGGTGAGAATAAGGGGGTGGGAGGATGGGGGTGGAGAT